>CM054057.1:654886735-655031970 GCA_028641055.1 Alopecurus myosuroides
TCTGAAGAGTTGCATGTTGTTCAGGAAAGAGCATGAGAAGACAAAGTACTGTGTCAAATGCGGGGCCTCTAGGTTTCTGGAGGTGGACTCCGGTAATGGTCAGAAGACGTAGCTAACGGTCGCCAAAAAGATCCTTCGGTATCTTCCATTCATACTGCGGATCCAAAGGCTTTTTATGACCGAGGAATCTGCGAAACAGATGAGATGGCCGTCAGACGGGAAGAGGTACCGTCCTCATAAGATGATACATCCGTCTGATGGTGAAGCATGGAAGGACTTCGTTGGCAAACATAAGAAGAAAGCGGGTGACCCCAGGAGTGTAGCCGTTGCGTTATCAACCGATGGTTTCAACCCATATGGTATGACGTCCGCCTCATACAGCTGTTGGCCGATGTTTGTTATCCCGATGAACCTCCCCCCCGGCGTGTGCATGCAACGGCAGAACATGTTCCTGTCGCTGATAATTCTAGGACCTGAGTATCCAGGGAAGAATATGTCCGTGTTCATGGAGCCGCTGGTAGATGATCTGCTCATTGCTTGGAACACCGGGGTACGGACATACGACGCGGCAGAAAAGAAGCACTTCGATATGTATGTTTGGTACTTCACTTCCCTGCATGACCTTCCGGCTCGCGCGATATTCTGCGGCTGGTGCACTCATGGGAAGTGGCCTTGTCTGGTGTGCTACCAGGCTGTGACTTTCGTTTGGCTCGAAAAGGGTGGAAAATACTCATGCTTTGACCAACATTGTCAGTTCCTTCGTCTTGGTCACAAATACCGGCGAAATAAAAAGAAGTGGACGAAAGATGTAGCTGTCGATGCTCCACGACCAACTTTGATGACCGGTGTAGACGTGAAGGCTCAGCTAGAAAGTCTGCAGCTCAATGCCGAGGGGACTGGCTTTCTGGGATATGGAGAGTGGCACCAGTGGACTCACATCTCATGCCTGTGGAAGCTCCCTTACATGCAGGATCTTCTTCTTCCACATAACATTGATGTCATGCACACGGAAAAAAATATCGCCGAGGCCCTTTGGGCAACACTTATGGATCTTGAGAAGACGAAGGATAACGTTAAGGCAAGAGTCGATCAAGAGGAGCTATGTGACAGAGAACATTTAAACATGAAGCCTCCCACGAAAACCAAAAAAACGTGGACGAAGCCACCGGCCCCTTTCTGCCTGACTAGGGCCCAAAGGAAGGAAGTTCTCCAGTGGATCTTGGACTGTCTCTTCTTCCCTGATGGGTACGCAGCTAATATAATGAGGGGAGTGAATCTTGAGGGTTTCGGATAACAGGGCTCAAGAGTCATGACTACCACGTATGGATTGAGCGGATCATGCCTGTCATGATTCGAGGATACGTTGATGAGGAAATTTGGCTAGTGCTAGCCAAGTTGAGTTTTTTCTTTCGCCAGCTTTGTGCCAAGGAATTAGACCGAGCTGTGGTTGCTAAGTTGGAGGAACAGGTTGCCGGCTTACTGGTGGACCTAGAGGCGATCTTTCCTCCTGGCTTCTTTAATCCGATGCAACACTTGCTCTTGCATCTCGCTGAAGAGACACGATTGGGTGGCCCTGTGCAGTACCGCTGGATGTTTTCAACCGAGAGAGAGCAGAAGAAACTTAGAGAGAAAAGCACGAACAAATGTCGCATAGAAGCATCCATATGTGAGGCAACCCTCAACGAGGAGGTGGCAAAGTTTACGACAAAGTACTATCATGAAAGTCTTCCCACTCGTCATAATCCAGCTTCTCGGTACAATAATGACCCCAACTCCGCGGATGCACCCGAGCTTAGCATACTTGCAGGGCTTGGTGGCAGATCAAGTGGCGCGAAGCAAGAGCAAGTAGACTCACATGAACAGTGGACGGCTATTCTCTCGTGTGTCTTGAAGAACACGGCGGAAGTAAAGCCCTACATTGAGTAAGTTCTCAACACCTTCTTTTCACAAGCTTTCATTCCCATAGTTTGTGTCTAACTCCGATTTTTTTCATTCCGCACCTAGGTTATTTGAGAAAGAAACCTGGAAACATCATTCCCGGGAACCTACCTACGACGAGAAGACGACTATTTTTAAGAAGGGTGGCAAAGGAGGCGGCGGTTTCATTAGTTGGTTCGCCACAAAAGTAACACTCTATCTTACATGGTTTCTAGTGGGACATATTTTACGCCGATCTTAGCTTTAAGTAACACTCCTATTGACCTTGTAGGCTTTAACCGACAAGGAAATGAGTCCCGAGTTAAGGCAACTTTCCCGCGGCTTCACCTACTCCCTCAAGACATTCACATCTTACGATGTGAATGGGTATCGCTTCCATACCCGTTCTTACGATGAGAAACGGCCGAACCGGAAGACAAATAATTTCGGGGTCTTCACGAAGGCCGGTGGTGATTACTTCGGCATCGTCGAGGGAATTTATGAGCTCGGTCTCCATTTCGGCACGAAGAACCCGGTTGTATTCAAATGCCATTGGTTCGATCCAACGAGAGTGAGACGAAATCCTGAAATTGGATTGATCGAAATTGAACGAGCATCTGTCTATGGGGGAGATGATGTCTACATCATTGCACAACATGCCACCCAAGTATTCTATCTCCCCTACCCATGCATAACTATGAAACGTCTCCAGGGGTGGGATGTGGTGATCACGGTGCCACCGCGTAATAGACCACCTCCTCCAAACAATGAAGATTACCACCAGCGCATAAACCCCATCATCTATGAGGGAGAGTTCTATCAAGAGGACGACGATGGGCTCACCGGCCGGTTCAGCATCGACTTGCCCACAATTGACGAAATGGTAGAAGACGACGGTGATGATGGCATGGGCGCCGAGAGTGAGCAAGACGACGATCCAGCTATTCTTAACTCTAAGGACGTGGAACTACTTGAACGTCTCCACATACCCGATGTTGAGGAGCCGAGCGGTCCACCATCGAACTACATGGAAGAGTGGTGGTACACTCGTGATAGCGACGATGATGATGATCCCGGTCCACGTTATGATCCCAAGGATGTCGACAATGGGTTCTGAACCATTTGTGTTCCAACTATGTAACCGTCAATGTATAATCTAGATTTACAAGGAATAGAGTGGTAGAAGTTCATACAAAAATGAAATCGACCTTATCCTGGCAAGGACAATTTCACCTTTTCTGTACTTAAATATCTAAATATAAACTAGCACAAGCGCTCATCGTAACCACGGCCTGCTTAAAATCCTAACATTTGTCATGGTGCTTAGAGTCTCCAAGCACTTACGATTTTCTGCTGAAAATCTCCTCCCATGAGCTTGAAGAACCTGATCTTGTTCACATCCATGTGCTCCCAGTAGTAGTACTCTTGCCACCCCCTGCACTGTTATTTTGGAGTGTAGGGGGTGGCAAGAGTACTACTACTGGGAGCACATGGATGTGAACAAGATCAGGTTCTTCAAGCTCATGGGAGGAGATTTTCAGCAGAAAATCGTAAGTGCTAGCACCATGAAAAATGTCAGGATTTTAAGCAGCCCTGGTTACGATGAGCGCTTGTGCTAGTTTATATTTAGATATTTAAGTACAGAAAAGGTGAAATTGTTCTTGCCAGGATAAGGTCAATTTCATTTTTGTATGAACGAATTAGCATTTAGTTTCCACTATTTGTGTGCCACTTCGAAACTTATAGCTTGTAATATTTTTCTATTCCGAACTTCTTATTGCTATTACATTACTTGCGCTTCAACTATTGTCACACTTTAATATTTTAATTGCGCTTTAATTTATTTTTGCATCTACATAATATGCTTTGTATGAATTACTCTTTGTTTATTTAACTTTTTAACATTTGTTATCACCTGTACTAATCGGGTTCCCTCTTGTGTCATAACAGGTGAAACATGGCAGGTTCCAAGGCCCCCAAGGGGGTAAAGCGCACCGCCCCCAAGAAGGCCCACGTGGTGGGCTTGTACGCCAGATCTGAGGATGGCGCGAGCACACTGATAGGACGACGACGGGTTCCGATTCCCGGCGCGGGCACGGAGGAGACCTCTAGCTCACGAAGAGCCCCGACCCGTCGCACAGGGGGGCGTGGTTCGCACCGAGCTACTCGCTCACGGAGCCCCTTGCCCGAGGTTACTTCTTCTCACGAGGAGGAGGTGGAGGAGGATGAGGAGCAGGAGGAGGAGCCCGAGCGGGGGGGGGGGGGGGTCAGACGACGAGGAGGGGTCTAACGGGGACGAGGAGGAGGAGCAGCAGCCTTCGGACCCGGAGTCCGAGGAGGACGAGGACTTGTTCGCACACCCGCTCCCCGAGCTAGGGAAAGTGTGGCCCATGGACAAGAAACCTTTTCTGCGCGGGCCCATGAGGCTACCCGCCATACCCCCACCGGCACCACTTGGTCAGACCGGACGGAGACACGTAAGTGACTGTTAATCATCGTTGCTACATTTTTGCTATATTAATTTTTCATCAAAACATCACTAACTTATTTTTCTTTTGTGCACGTGCATGTCCTTGGCGTATGTGGGGCCCAGGCCACCACGGCCCATGAGCGGCATCCTTGGGCTTCTTTGCAAGAAGCATTTCCCAGGCTTGGTCACCCTGGATGGCAAGGAGGAGCCAGCTGTTTCGTGGAAGCACTATGAGCAGGTGCCTGATGTGGAGGACAGGTGGGCCGGGTGTACGACCACTTAGGCACTCGGGTGATTTCAGATTTCTGGGTTAGTATATTTTCCAATGCTAAATGGTTTTAGGGCAATATCTTTCGTGAAATATATATATATCGTGCTAATGTCTTCAATTTCTGCAATGGTTGTAGGACTACTTCACCTGCGTCGAGGGGGAAGAGGGTAGGGTCAGGGCCGTGCTGATCAAGATGGCCAAGAAGTTTATCCGTGACATGCACTACGAGGCGCGTGTGCTGTGCGTGGTTAAGTTCTACGCCAAATACTTGAACACCACGTTGTCCAAGAAGGACGCCCGACAGATTCACATGTCCGAGGTCCAATACTTAAAGGTAAGGACATAGTCTTTAAAGTTATTCGTATATGACTGCTGGGTGGTCTCACGTGGCTCTAATTTTTTCAAACAGGTTGTGCCTCAGTGGCTGGCCAACAAGCTGCCTTGCTATAAGGTGATGGTCGCGAAGTGGATGAGCGACGGGTACAAGACGGAACACGCCGCGTGCCGGGCCCGGCGTCTTCTGCTAGGCGAGGGACACCGTCAAGGCGGCCTCACCCTCACCGGCATCGTCCAGAGAGAGGTAAATAACCGTTCATATTTTTCCTTTTCAATGCAATGTTCTTTGTAACTTTATAGGTTGTGCTAATATACTTATGCTTTCAATTGTAGGCCGAGAAGGGCAATGAGATCACTCGCATGCAGGCCTTCCGTAGGACCCGGACTCCCAAGGTGCTGAAACCGGATGTACCGCCTGATCAGCAGTGGATCAACAAGCAAACTGGCAAGAAGTGGGAGGCGTACGTCGAGAAGATGAAGGAGGTGCACGGCCCTGACTGTGACCCCTTCACGGCCCCCTATGATCCCACGGTTGCTATGATTGCGGGAGAGGGTCGAAGGAACGGTAGATTTGCCTTCGCCAATGGCGCTTTCGATACTGCAGGTACACCCACACTCTCTCAGATCCGTGCGAGGTCAGTTAGCTCATCGCCCTCTATCGAGCGCCGCCCACGGCCAGGACTAGATGCCATCGCCGCTATGCAGGTACAATCATTCTTCAGCACCTGTATATCTTGTTTGCGTTGCACAACTGTTGACATTAAACATCCCGTAGGATGAAGTTGATGAAAACAAGAGGATTGCGTTGGAGGCACAAGAGAAGGTCCACAGAATGGAGGCGCAGATGAGTAGCCAGCATGCATGGATGCAGGCAATGATGCAGGTATTATTTTCACCCTTTTAGTTCCATTAATCATTATATGCATGTAAACTCACCGGTCTATCTCTTTTGATCTTTGCAGATGGTCAGCGCTCTTCCACGGGATCCATCAGCTCCTCCTCTACCTCCTCTACCGTCGTTCAACCTGAACTTGGTAAGTTGGCTTGCAGCTTGTTAACTGACTCATTTTTCAGCTTAGTCGACTAATATGGATCTTTATAGGGAAATGCTTCATCATCGGGAACCCAGAACGACATGGACCAGGACGGAGATCGGTCTGACGGAGACCAGTCGGCTCCGTATACCTCCGTCATTGTTGTGGCTCCATAGACGATGATGAAACTGTCTGCCATAGGCCATATTGAACTTGTGAACTTTTGAACTACTTAGGATGCGTGTAGGATGGCGTTTAAACCTTTGTGTCACGCATTCTGTGTTTGTGGAGCTAAATATTAAGTATAGTATGCATTTGTTTCTATTTTGGTGCAAATATGTGTGTTCTGTGTTTGTGGAGCTAAATATGAAGTATATTATGCATTTGTTGCTATTTTTGTTGCAAATATGTCTGTTTTGAGTATTCTGTTACTGAAACATTTGAAAACTATGTGATTTGTGATTTGATTGGAGGGAATATAGCAAATGCAGCCAGCTGCTGTCAAAACAACAACCTCTTTGCCGAGTGTAGCACTCGGCAAAGACCCAAATGGTCACTATGCCGAGTGTTACACTCGGCAAAGAGGCTGCCCAGACGACCAAATGGCACCTGGGAGCACGTCTTTGCCCAGCACCAATATAACACTCGGCGAAGACTGCTCCCAGGTGCCATTTGGTCGCCTGGGCAGCCTCTTTGCCGAGTGCGACACTCGGCAAACACGGGCTCGGCGTACAAGGGAGGGGACTATGCCGAGTGCCGCAGCACTCGGTGGAGTGAGGCCGCTCGGCAAAGAGGCACTCGGCAAACAATATGGCACTCGGCATATGTGTTCTGGTCTATGCCGAGTGTCAGTGGCACTCGGCGTAATGGCCACGTGGCGCTACTGGGGAGGCCTGGTCTCAGGATCTTTGCGGAGTGTTACACTCGGCAAAGATTCGAGCACCGTTCCGTTATGGGGCTAAGCAACGGACCTGTTCCAGGATAGGATGCCGAGTGTCCTCCTAAACACTCAGCAACGTTTTTGCCGAGCAACTCGCGTTTTGACACTCGGCAAACATTGAGTTGCCGAGATGAAGGACGCCGAGTGTGCTGTGCCGAGTGTGGCACTCGGCAAACTGGTCGCCGAGTATTTGTGATACACGGCAAAGGTCCAGTTTCCAGTAGTGCGTGTCCTTGGCTTCTTACGTTACGTACCTTGTCTCTGGAGCTCATCCACCCACTGCTTTGCTCAGATGTACGAATCCTGAAGCAAACGCACATATATCGAACAAAAATTAACGGTCGAACAGAAAGCACAACAGCCGCGATCAATTTCATGTTCCATCATCGAACACGACCAAACCATCCGGCAAAACCTGGTGTGTTTCGCGCTAAATATTCAGAGAAGATGTCTCTCTCGCCGTGCTGGAGATGTCGTACATGGGGGCGTGGCTGTCGTACCGCTCCTGGCCGGCGGTGCCCGAGATGTCGAACCTGACGGCGGCGTCTCCCTCGCCGCCGCGGCCGCTCACTAGCAGCGCCTGCGAGAAGAAGGCCGCCCCGATGGTGGACTCATGGCCAACCGGACCACGATGCTGGTCGCCCAGAAGCACATGCCATGCCTGCAAACTAACTTGACTGAAACTGCACGAGTGCGCGACGTACCTTGCAGCTTGGCCTGGAGGACACCGCTCGGGGTCGGATCGGAGCCATCATCGACGATCTCTCGATGTTGCAGTGGTCGGCGTCATGTATCGGCCGGCCGTTTCGGGCAGATGGTCACAAGTTGATTTTTTTTTTGGCAGTCCTACGTGGCGTGTCTTTCTTTCGGTGGGGCGAGAAGGTTCCAAACTTCTTGTAGCATCTCTAGCAGAGCCGGAATATTGGCTATATTCGTAATAAAACCGTTTGTTCTCAGTTTTATTCGAAAAAATGGACCGTAGCAGACCCTTTATAATTGTCCGACCCGGAATTTTGTTTAGAGGCCACAGTAAACACATGCCTCAAACCCGTGAATCTAAAGGTTACAAGGCAATTTTACAAGGGCACTAAACACGGTCAACGCCGAGAAAGTAGTTGGTGGGAGGGAATATTCAGGACGATGAACTTCCGCCACGGAACTCGTCGGAACCCCGCCAAACTTGCCGGAATCTCGCCCCGAAACTTCATGGAACCACTCCCGCTGGGGCATCTCTGCCGATTCTCGCCGTTTCCGGCTGACTCCGATGAACGTATGCGGAGATAAGCGACGACCGCCATGGCAGATGTGGGTGCTAGTAGCTCTATCAGTTTGACTGTCGCGGCACATCAATGGACGTACGGCCGCACATATGCTGCCCAGCCCGCCACCGAGAGGTCCCCGGCCCCGGCGCAGGGCGGGTGCTGGTTCCCATACGGCCGCGAGAAGGCGTACCGCGAGGGGAACGACGGGGGTGAGGCGGTCGCCTTCGAACGCAGGTTCCGGTACCACGTCGTCATGTGGCAGCAGGGCGGCAAGAGTGGCAGCGGGGTGTGGTCACCGACATCGTGGTTGAAGTCGGAGTTCCGGCTCAACAAGGGTGCAGCCGCCTTCGGTTGCGTGCCTCCCGACATCAAGGCGAACATGGACTGCGTGGTCCGCAAGGTCTTCACCAAGCCGGCGGTCCCTCCGCGGCCTTGCCGCTCCAGCGACGACGAGAGCAAGGGCTCCAACTACCCTAGCAGGAATAAGGAAGCCGGCTACTCCGGCGAGCAGCAGGCGGCGAAGCGCGCTCGATTTTCAGAGGCACGGCTTCGTGTCCGGAGGAGGAAAAAGATTCGGGGAAAAAACAAAATAGAATATTCAGTTCGCTTTTTTCAGTGTATGCTCTCTCTACACGGGCTCAAGCCACTAAAGTCGGTTTTCAGTTCGCCTTTTAGAACCCAACTTTTACGGTTACCGCTAGAGATCCTCTTAATTCTTTGTCACCTGACTTCATAGGTTCATTATTTTTGTGGCCATCTTTGGGCTGGGCAGGGTAACTGCGGGAGAACAGGCCCATTAAACAGATTCAACCGCAAGGAGTCTAAGATGCGGTTATTGACCTAGCTTTCTAGGGTTTTGGCTCCTCCGGCGATTTCCGTCCCGAAGTGAGATCGGTTTGGCTCCGACCAGGATTCTGATCTGAATTCAAAGGTATCTCGGACGGCGTCCCTAGGCGCAGCTTTTTATCCAGGAGGTTCGCCTCGTGGAGGAGTCGGGTTGTCTGCCCACGGTTTCGATCGCTAGACATCGGAAGCTCGGTTTTCGCTGGGAATCGCTACTGCAGCGTAATTGCCAGGACCCCCAAGGGCAATCGGGGGCTGGGTAGCTGTGCGGTGGCACGGCAACAGGAGGACAAACCATGGCGTCTGACTCAGATGGATCGAGGAGGCAGGCAGGAGGTGGAGGGGATGACGCCCTGGCTAGGGCCATGCTGAATTTGGAACTGCGTGAAGGGGAGTTGGACGACGTGTTCATTGGAGCAGATGATCTGAAGGATTTACAAAAACAATCCCGGTGGCTAGCGGTAGCAAAGGTGAATACATCTAAACCAGTATCGGCCGGTGCGGTTTTCGATACCCTCAAAGGGGTGTGGGGCTTGGCACATGAACCCGAGATGAGAGAGGTGGATGACAATCTATTTACATTCAAATTTTTCTGTCTTGGAGACTGGAACAAGGTGATGCAGCAGGCCCCTGGTTGTTCAAGAAGCTACTTGTGATCATTGCTGAATATGATGGATTAGGGAATCCGGAGAATGTGAAGTTGGAGCGGACCAATGTTTGGGCTCAGATTCACTCGATTCCAGAGTTATATAGAGTTGACAGGGTGGTTGATGAGCTAGCAAGGAGGATTGACAAAGTGCAGTGTGTAGAGATGAAGCCCACTCGGTATTTTGAAGGAGACTATGTCAGAGTCAGAGCAAGTATAGATGTTAGATCTCCTCTTATCATATTTGTTCCACTCAATGTTGGTGGAAAGAGAGAGCTTCTAGTGGGTACGAGAAAATTGGATATTTTTGTGATGTTTGCGGAATTATGGGACATGATCTCGAAGAATGTGGGGATGGGATTCATGATCAATCAACATTACAATATGGGAAGTGGCTTTTTGCAAAGAGGAGAATACAATCGAATCAATTTGGTTTTAGAGGAGGTTTTTCTGGAAGAGCTGGTGGACGAGGGAGAGGATTTGGGATTCAACCATACGCAAGGAAAAGGAATTCGGCAGATATGGATGAGGATGAGAGGGAATTAAGTGACAGGGCCTCTAGCCCTATGAAGAAGCCTGGAGACGGTGTGAGTGAGGAGAGTACTCGGGAGGGTGAGTCAAATACGGTAGGAAAAAAACTGAATTTTGATGGCATTGCGGGTACCGGCGAGAAGGAAGTGATAAACCCTACAATACCCCCACTCCCGCAAACATATGTTCAGCCACGTACTGTTAAAAAGGCAAAAAAGGTGGCAAATGTCAGTGGTTCAGCTTCAAATGAGACTTCATCGGCGGCTCCCCTCGAGGGTGACCGCTGGGATCAATGAATCTACTCAGCTTGAACTGTCGGGGCTGCGGGCGGCTCGAGACAGTTCAGGAGATATGCAGCTTGATTAAGGTGCATCGCCCCGGTTTAGTTTTTCTCTCGGAGACTAAACTGCCTGAGACGAGAGCAAAAGATCTGAGGTTTTGTTTTGGTTTTCAAAATTCATTTGCAGTTAAAAGTGAAAGGTTGAGTGGAGGATTGGCTCTTTTCTGGAATAATGACTCTAAAGTAAGTTTAAAATCTTTTAGTAGCTCTCATATTGATGTATTGGTGCAGAATGATCTATTGGGAAATTCGGAGTGGAGGTTTACTGGTTTTTATGGAAATTCGGTGAGATCAAGAAGGAAAAAGAATTGGGAACTGCTGGAATATTTGAGAAAGGAATTCGACAATCTCAGGATTTGTTCGGGGGATTTTAACGAGGTTCTTGAGAAGAGTGAACAAATAGGAGGGGTGACGAGAGAAGACTGGATAATGGAGGGATTCCGGGACATAGTTGATATTTGTCGTTTCACGGATCTCGGTTTCATGGGGCTGCCTTACACATGGGATAATCGACAGCAAGGGGATAGGAATATCAAAGTGCGATTGGACAGAGGCTTTGGAGATGATAATTTTATGCATCGGTTCGCCAAGACGTCGGTTAATCATATTCAGACAACAACGTCTGATCATTGTGCGTTGTTGTTCTCTGTCCACTTACCCGAAACTGTTAGACAGGGGGGGTTTTCGAGGCCATTCCGCTTTGAAAATGCGTGGGTACGACATGATCATTACAATTCGGTTGTGGAAGGGGTGTGGCAGAATAGCTCTTCCGATTTGGCTGGAGTATGCGAGTCCTTATGTGCTACTAGAGGACGACTTCAGGAGTGGAGCGTCAATGTTTTCGGTGATGTTCCAAGGCAATTGAGAAATATGAGACGGAGACTGGAAAATATGCGAGCGCGTAATCTAAGAGGAGGTCCAACCAAAGCTGAGAAGAATTTAATGAATAGGATTTCAGAATTCTTGGCTAGGGAGGAAACTATGGCGAGACAACGGTCGAGGGTGCAGTGGTTAAAGGAGGGTGACCGAAATACATCCTATTTTCATGCGAAAGCTAGATTGCGGGCACGTATTAACAAAATCTTGTCTTTGTGCTTCGAGGATGGTTCGGTTATTTCCTCTCAGGCCGAGATTGAGAGTGCAACGGCTACATTCTATAAGGATTTATTTACATCGGAGGGAGTTATAAATCCAGGTCTCGTTACTGAGTTAGTGTGTCGGATATATACTGAATAGGGGTATAGAAGATGGTAGACAAAGAGCCGGACTGCCAGGGTGGCCTAAATGGTAATGGGCTTAGGTCCATTGGGCGGCCCAGTAGTCCGACGCGTAGAAGCCGGATTCTAGAAGAACCCGGATCACGGCCCGCGTGATCTGGCTTGGAGGAGAAGACGGATTCCTTGCTTTCCAAGTTACAAGTTAAACGTAGTCTTCTAGGTTTCTTATTCTGTAAGCCCTAATCCGGCTATTATATAAAGCCGGACGGGAGATAGATTAAAACAAGTACAAGTTAGGCACAACAGAGAAGCTCTACGCAACTCGCCGAGAAGCTCAACCTCGCCGAGTAGCTAGATCTACACCCTCACATTGTAATCCTGTGAAACGGGCTTTAGTCCCAATTAGTGAGAAGTGCAGGAGTAGGTACGCCGTACTGTCGCGACGTACCGAACCTGGGTAAATCCCGTGTTCTGTGTTGCTACGCTATCCCGTTACCCCACGTCTCTACCGTAGTCTCATGGCACCCCCGTCTATGAAAACTACTACGATGTCTCGACAGTTGGCGCCCACCGTGGGGCAAACGACGTCAGGCGTGAAATTCCGATCTGGGATACTTGGCGGAATTGGAAGAGCGATCACTGTCGGAAGCTTGGAGTTCGACGACGACGTCGGCCGCTTCCTCGACAACGGATCCTATATACCGGCGCAAAACCACCTGGTAAGTGCCTGCGTGTTACCGATCGGATCTGCTAACATCTTTATCGGACTAACTGCAGAGGCAATGGGGTTTTGCGGTGGAAGCAAATTTATCCCACCCGCCCTATACCCAGTTGAAGACGACTATGATGCCGAATTCTGCTCAGATCGCCGACAAAAAAGTGATGCACACTTTATCGGCATGGTGCAATCCGAAATCGCTGAAAACACGGATGACGGAAATCCCGTGCAAGAGGCAGATAACAACCTACCCGTCATAGAGACGGAAGAAGAAACACCCGTCACAGAGGCGGAAGATCCGACATCCGTCAACAAGACGATGAACTCGGAAGCAGAGTCCGTGCTTGCCGCCATTGAGGCGAGGTTGGAGTCGGAACCGGATCGGATAACTTCGACTCCGAAGACGAAGACGAGGATGCCTTCGTAAGAAAGGTTAAGTCCTTTCAAGAGGGATTCCATGAAGTGCTAATGGCAAAACCAGCTGATACAACGGGCGCCGGCAGCCAGGAAAGCCCTAAAACCCCTCCGCCGGTGGAAGAGAGAGAAGACGGAGAAACGTCTCCGATATTCCCCAATGTTAAGGAGATGACAGAAGACGAGCCTGTCAAAAAACCTCCCTCTTCCAAGAAAAAGCACCGTGCTTCTAAAAAACTCCAATACAAACTCCGGAAGAAAAAATCAGCCGATCTCGCTGATGAAAACCTGGAAGTTGGAGATGTTAGCGGCACAAAGCCAGCGGAAAAGAAATCTAAGGAAATCATTGCTCCGCCAATGACGGAACAGGAAGAGCAAGAGCTATTACAAACACCAGTGGGACCAGACGAACCCCCTGAGTTGCTGGAAGCCAGGAGACAAGCTTTCCAACGGCAACAGCAACATCTGCTTAGATCTCGGCAACATCTCCAACAAACCCATAATGACATCAAAGTCATGAAGGAAGAAATAGAGGAGTACGAGAGAAAGCATAGATCCGCGTTAAAACCTACTAGGTTACCCGGAATCGCAAAACCGGAAGAACTGCCGCCAAAAGAAAGGTTCTATAACCCATCTTGGCAAAAGCAGTTAAACGGCAAAGATGCCAAGGGCGAACCAATATACAAAACCGCAGCGGAAAACGCAGAAGCAGCGTTCGCCATCCTAAACAATGATCTGTACTCCAACGGGGAAAAACTCCAAGGGGTGTATGCATTCCTAGGAAAAGCATTACAGCAGCAACAGCGAGGCCAAGAACGATCAGGGAGGATGCATGATAATTCCGCCCTCTGCAAAACAGCTACTTGCGCTGCTGGAGCACCTGGACCGGAAGAACCCGGAGATTCGGATAAAAAAGAGGATTCGAGAAAAGACAGGAAAAACCCAGACAACCGGGACGCAACGTCTAGAATCGGACCTCATCTCCCGAAAGATGGATATAAACCACACGATCGGGAAGACAAACACCGGAATGACGGCAAAATAATGCCACCTCCGAGAAACCCAGCTGAAAAAGCTGGAAGATATGATATACCTCACAGACGTGAAAGGTCCCGGACACCTCCTAAGGATAAGGAAAGGCATAGAAGCAGAACTCCGCCTAACCCAAAAGGACGTGAACACGGAAGAGATAGAGATAACCTCGGAAAAGCGCGTCCGCGCAACAATGGAAACGAAAGGAGCATATCCCCTTCTGTCCATTCAGCCGGGAGATATTCTGCACACATTGATAGAGCAGAAAAGGATGATCTATACTTTGGTCCTAAGTGTTTTACTGACAGGATCCGAAGGATAACCCTGCATTCTGGCTTCGCCAAAGTTGGTCCAACCTACCAAAAATATACCGGCAGCACAAACCCGGATACCTGGCTCTCAGATTATTATACAGCCGTCCAAATCAACAATGGGACAGACCTGGAAGCTGTCAAGTTTCTTCCCCTAATGTTGCTAGACGGAGCCAGAGATTGGATCAATAGTTTACCATCAAGAACTGTCGACAGCTGGGATGATATGGCTAGAGTATTCACTCAGCATTTTCGGGGAACATACAAACGCCCAAATAGCATCAACCAGCTGAACCGTTGCACCCAATTTGAGGACGAACCATACGTGGATTTCATCTCCAGATGGACTGCAATGAAGAATAGTTGTTCTGGAGTAACTGACGTACAAGCAATGCATGCTTTCGTCAATGGCCTAAAACCCGGACTCGTACCGTTCATGGTTGGTTCTAAACAGCACAAAGATCTCGGATCTATGCTTACAACCGCTAATGAGAACGCTGCAGCCGAAGATGATATCAGAGCAAGAGGAGGCAATATTGAGTCACTAATACTCGCCAAGAAAACCCCTCGTTCTGACAAAAAAGGAACTCCAGAGTCAACAACAAAGCCCAAGGAGGTCAACATAGCCTTTGGAGGAGATAAGGGAAATAAGTGGAAAGGTCGCAGCCCAGATCCAATCAATTACACTCCCGAAGAATGGGAGAGAATTAAGTCGGAACCCTGCGTCCACCACTCGCAATTTGGGAAACCAACCCACACAAACGCGCAGTGCCGGCTAAACAAGCATATGAAAGGCAATGCAGGATCCGGAAATAAAGGGAAGGGTTCCAAAAGGAAACCTGCCAAACAAAAGCCAGAAGCTGAGAAGGAAGACAGTGAATCGGACACTGACGACAAAATCCAGGAACAACAGCGAAAGGGCGAACCCAAATTTCCGAGAGTTGACGGAGAAGCAATGCTGACTTTCTTAGCAACCCCGTCAGCAAAGGTGGCCAAAAGAACACTTCGAGAAATAAACGCGGTTGTTCCGGCAACCCCGAAATTTGAAGTACTCCAACACGCCAATAGTCTGGGATCAGTCTGATCATCCCGGAAATATCCCTGAACCCGGCACACAAGCTCTTGTTGTCAGCCCTATTGTTCAAAACACTAGGCTAAGAAGAGTGCTGATGGACGGAGGATCCAGCATTAATATAATGTCCCTGGATACACTGAAGCACTTGAAGATCTCCGAGTCCCAGCTCAATTACAGCAATATACGCTTCCACGGCATTGTTCCTGGCAGGCAAGCACGATCCCTAGGAGAAATTTCCCTAGATGTCACCTTCGGAGATAAAGATCACTTCCGGCAGGAAAAAGTATCCTTCGAAGTAGTGCCGTTCGAAAGCGTGTATCACGCAATACTCGGACGTCCGGCTTTCGCCAAATTCATGGCAAGATCCTGTTATATCTACAACAAGCTGAAAATGCCAGGACCCAAAGGAGGAGTAATCACCATAGCCGGTGATTTCAAGCTGGCAAATGAGTTGGAGAAAGAAAACGCCCTTTGCGCTCAGAGAGTTATAGCAAAGGAGGAACTGAAGGAATTAGCCAAGGAGGTATCGCCGAAAGAAATGCCGGCAGGAAAAGAAACTCGGAAGCCAACAGATAGTTTCAAGGCGTCCGAGAATACAAGACAGGTAATCCTAGATCCCAAAGATCCGACAAAATTTGTCGTCGTAGGGACTGGGATGACCGACAATAGGAAGGCGAGCTCATCAAGTTCCTCCGTGAGAACTGGGATATTTTTGCCTGGTGTCCAGCTGACATGCCAGGCGTACCCAGGGAACTTGCTGAGCACCAACTCAAGGTTATTCCCGGATCAAAACCCGTCAAACAAGGTCTCCGTCGTTTTGACGGAAGAAGACGGAAGGCTATTGGCAAGGAAATTATCCGGCTTTTAGCAGCGGATTTCATCAAGGAAGTAATCCATACTGATTGGTCCGCAAATCCGGTCCTAGTACCGAAGAAAGACACCACTGCTCTTAGAATGTGTATAGATTACACAGGATTGAACAAGTTGTGTCCGAAAGATAGGTTCGCGTTACCGCGAATCGATCAAATAATAGATGCCACTACAGGCTCCGAGCTTTTATGCTTTTTGGATGCATACTCCGGGTACCACCAAATACGCATGAAAAAGGAAGATCAAATCAAGACTTCTTTTATAACCCCGTATGGGACGTACTATTACGTAACCATGCCTTTTGGCCTGAAGAACGCAGGTGCAACCTACCAGCGTTGCTTGCAACGCTGTTTGCATAGTCAGATTGGCAGAAACGTCCATGTTTATGTGGACGATATTGCCGTCGTAACCAAGGGAAAAGATACACTCCTTGAGGATTTGCGAGAAACTTTCGAAAACTTACGCACTTACAAGATGAAGTTGAATCCATCTAAGTGCGTATTCGGGGTTCCCTCAGGAAAACTTCTGGGTTTCATTGTTTCCCACAGAGGAATAGAAGTTAACCCGGAAAAGATCAAGGCAATCTTGAACATCTCAAAACCTACATGTGTAAAAGATGTCCAAAGATTGACGGGTTCCGCTGCAGCCGTCAGCAGATTTATCAGTCGGCTGGGGGATAAAGCCTTACCACTCTACAAGCTGCTGAAGAAATCCGACAAGTTCGAATGGACAGAAGAGGCTGATGCAGCGTTGGCCCAGTTGAAGGAAACCTTGATGAACGCTCCCATCTTGGCATCTCCAAAAGACGAAGAACCCATGTTATTATACCTTACGGCTACAAGTCGAGTTATTAGTGCGGTAATCGTTGTGGAACGGACAAAGGAAGAGCAAAGCATACCAGATCAACATCCGGTATATTACATAAGCGAAGTTTTTTCCGAATCCAAACAAAGGTATCCGCACTACCAGAAACTGGCATATGGCGTATTTTTTGCATCCAGAAAACTGCGCCATTACTTCCAAGGGCATTCCATAACAGTGGTATGTAAAGCACCACTAGGGGATATTATAAACAATGCGGAGGCAACCGGCCGAGTAGCTAAATGGGGCATCGAGCTGGCAGCCTTCGACATTAAGTACCAGCCAAGGACTGCAATAAAATCCCAAGTTTTGGCAGATTTCGTCGCCGACTGGACAGAAGCAATGGAAAAAACACCGATGCCAGAATCCGAGTACTGGATCATGCACTTTGACGGATCCAAGATGAAGGAAGGAGCTGGGGCTGGCGTAGTCCTAAAATCTCCCAAGGGAGACACAATGGAGTACGTATTGCAAATACACTTCAACGCCAGTAATAACGTGGCAGAATACGAAGCTCTGCTTCATGGCTTGCATATTGCAAAAGAAATAGGGGTAAAGCGCATCTTATGCTATGGAGACTCGGATTTGGTACAGCATCAGCTCAACCAAACCTGGGACGCTAAAAGCCCCATAATGGCCGAATATCGGAGGACGGTGGATGAGTTCGCCATCTGTTTCTTCGGGTTCGAAGTCCTTCACATAAAAAGAGAGGAAAATTGGAATGCGGATGCGTTAGCCCGCATGGGATCAGAGAGAGTAAAAACTTTACCACCAGGGGTATTCGTCCAGCACTTGCATGAACCATCCATAAAAGGTGGAGACGTTGATTACCCTCTGGCATCTGAAACAATCGAGGTCATGCTCGTTAAACCGGATTGGACAATTCCATACTTAAACTTCTTAGTCAATCAGAAGTACCCGGAAGGAGCAGACGAAGTCTTGCAAAGGCAAATACAGCGTCGATGCAAAGGATACGTGGTGATCAACGACCACTTGTATAAACGCAGTACTTCCAGAATTTTTCAACGGTGTATTTCACCAGAAGAAGGAAGAGAAATACTGGAAGAAATCCATGCCTGCGATTGCGGACATCATGCTCAATCAAAAAGCATAGTCAAAAAAGCATTCCGGGCGGGGTTTTTCTGGCTAACAGCCAAGTCAGACGCCGAGCGCATAGTAAATACGTGCGAAGGATGTCAATATTACGCCAAGCAGACCAATTTGCCGGCCCAAGCACTTAAAACTATCCCTATCACATGGCCGTTTGCGGTCTGGGGGCTAGATATGATGGGACCGTTCAAAACTGCAAGAGGTGGACTTACACATCTACTCGTAGCGGTAGATAAGTATATAAAATGGGTGGAGGCTAAACCCATCAAAAAGCTGGATGGCGCAACTGCCAGAAATTTCATTATTGATTTAGTAATGAGGTATGGCGTCCCACATAGCATAATAACTGATAACGGGACAAATTTCTCCATTGGAGAGTTGGCAAAATACTGCCAACAAACGGGAATCTTAGATCTTGCATCTGTGGCACACCCGCAATCTAATGGACAGGTTGAAAGAATGAACAGTTCAATCCTGCAAGGAATACGCCCAAGACTCGAATCTCCTCTCCATAGAGCAGCTGGAGCGTGGGTAGAAGAGCTACCTTCCGTGTTGTGGAGTATTCGAACGACGCCAAATAGGTCAACCGAGCAAACCCCGTTTTTCCTAGTTTATGGTGCGGAAGCTATTCTTCCAACGGACATGATCCATGATAGCCCAAGAGTGCAGAATTTTGACGACTCGGATGCCGAAGAAGCACGACAGGATGCCGTCGATCTCTTAGAAGAGGAACGAGAACTTGTGCTTCAAAGATCTGCCATCTACCAGCAAGGTTTACGACGTTATCATAGTCGGAAAATCAGGCATCGTTCTTTTAAAGAAGGTGACTTAGTGCTGAGATTGGTGCAGCAAAGGAAGCACAAATTGGCCCCAGTATGGGAAGGACCATTTGTCATCAGTAAAGCCATGAAGAATGGATCATACTATCTTGTTGACATTCGAGATACGGAGGACGATCCCGAGAAGCCGAATCGCAAAAGAAAGAGAAAAATAGATGATGAACTAGGAGAGACAAAGAGGCCTTGGAGTATCCAGCAATTACGTCCCTTCTATACTTAGTTCAATTTCTATGTAAACATCTTTGAGACCATAAATAAAGTTGTCGGAATGTTGTCATTCATATTCATTATAAGTACAAAATATTTCCGCCTCATCTATTTCCCAATGATCTCACAAATACTCAATGTTAACCCGAATTGTGCCTGCATGCTCAGTGTTTAAAAGCTGAATGATTCGGCCTGTTAAAAGTTAAAGGAAACTCGGATTGTGCCTGCGTGCCCAAGTTTCAAAACAGTTCCTTGTTTTCTCTAAATTTTATCTGATTGTGTATGTGTTGGGTTACTGAAACTAGTCAGTAAAAATGCTTTTAGCATGATCCATGTTTCCGAGTTTCAAAACTGTTTGGTTCGTCCCCAGTTACTCGACATGACGATACATATTGCTAGTTGAGCCATTTTTAAACACTAGAGCAGTTAAAACACATTTGCCAGATTACTTAGAAGATAAAGGAACAGTCAAACCCGGAAAAACTTTGCAAGAAACTTGAAATTGCAAAAGGCGGAGTTCTTGTTTCGACAAACGATATAGAAGCATTACAATATGAATTGCATTGTAAAAATGCTCTTATACACATCCATCATTCGGGTCAAGTGTATTCCCTCAAGCATCCGAGTCTTCATCACTGCTATCATTCTCGGGGGCTGCGGGCACTTCTTCTTCCGGATAAGTAATGGAAATGTTAACCATAGAGGCAATCTTGGAAGCGTGCCCTTTAACTTCATCAAAAATAGCATTTCGTTGCGCTTCTGTATATTCTTGAGGGATACCGGATGCTACGCGCCAAGATTTGGCATTAGGGTAATGTAGACGCATAAGGCCAAGTGCCATGCGTGCACCACCTCGTGCGGCAGAGCGAAGGATGGATTCTTTCGACTCTGCTACTTCTGTGATGGCACCCGGAAGTCGGTAGACTTCCGAAAAGCGTACAGTACTTGTGGGAAGGAATTTATTAATCAGCTGCATTCCTGCATTCCTGATTGAATTCCACACTTCCCCAAAGGCCCGGATCTTTTCAGTCCGAGAAATTCCTGGAAAATTTCCTGCTTTTTCGACAAAAGCAAAGGTTACATGAAAAGATACAAGAAATAAGACATGAAGACATTGGTAAAAAGAAGTTAACTTACCAAGAACCTTGTCAATTTCGTCGCCTTCTTTCATGCGCGGGAGTAGCATACTTTCCAAATCATTGATAACAGATTTATCTTCCGCTGCCTGTAAAGAAGCCTTGGATTGAGCAATCCCAAGGGCCAGATTACTGGCTTCTAGGTCTTCTTGAGCTTTCAGAAGTTCCTTTCGGAGGTTTGAGTTTTCCTCACGAAGCCGAGAAACATGGACTGCGTTTTCTGCTAATTTGTTGGCTTTGTTTAAAGCAGCTGGAGGGCAATAATTAATTTGAGTTTACAAAACAATTCCGCAAGAATTCTCCAGAAAAAACAAATGGCACAAAATAAAATACCGGTGGTTTTTGATAGTTGCCGCTGAGATGACGCTAGTTCGTTGCTTTTCGACTCAATAACAGATTGAAGGGTTTTTACTTCTCTGCTCTTGAGACTAAGCTTCTTAAAAACTTCCAAGTTTATGGCGTCTGCGGAATGCTAAAACATGGAAAGGAAAGCCAGATGCTTAAGTTTGAACAGGCATACGAAGAAACATTAAGAAGAATTCATATTTCAACTTAATGCTTGGGGGCTAGAAGTATTACCTGGCTCATTTCTCGCAAATCGGTCAAGACCTCGTTGAATTCTTTGGCATATTCCGCTAAGAGAATTCCAACGTGATGAAGGCCATCGTGTATAACCTGACGAGGTGAAAATGCGATATCATTGCGAATAACCAATCCATTTTGTGGCCAAGGGCGAATCAGAGGCGCAGGAGCAAAGAATTTCTTTGCCTCTGGACGAATATATCCGAGTTCGTCGAATGGTTCTTCTTTTATCCGGTTATCGTCCAGGTTGGGAATAGATTCCTCTTTCATAGCTGATTGCCTTTTGCGCTTCCGATTGTTGTGAAGCTCGGCATGTAATTTGTTGAGTTCAGCGTCGGAAGCAAGATCATTTTCTCCAAGTTCATCAAACTAGGAAGGATTTAACAATATGTTAAAAAGCGGAGAGAGAAGATAATATGAAGAAAAACGCGGAAACAAGGAAAGATAAATACCTTAGGGACCAGATTTTCCACGTGATAAATCGCCTGACTTTCCTCAATCTGACTACTGACGGCAACCAGTTCGTGAAGTCGTCCTATAAAATCCTTTTTGGTAAAGGCCTTATCTGTTCCTCTCATGCTATCTTCTGGCCCTTGGTATTCGCAAAGAAGTCGGGAACAAAAAGAGAGAGGTTGGATACGACGTCCAAACCAGCACATAACGGTATCCTTCCCAACCAAAGAAGGTTGAGAGGAAGAAAGTTTGGCGATGCGCCGCTTTATCTTCATCAGGTTTTTTGGCAAATTTTCCCCTACTGCGGCTGTCCAACTCTCGCGAGGAGTAGCGGCAGAATTAACAAAGGGAGGAACCCCGGTTGCCCTGCCTGGGAATGGAATGTCCTGATGATAAAAGAAAGAACCTAGCCAAGATTGGTCAGGTTCCGGCATTTCTATTTTTGGATACCATTCCTCCCTAAATTTTCTGAGGATAAAAGATACGGTTCCGCAAATGGGCGAAATGCCATTTGTGATGTTATGCTTTACCTCAAAACAATATTGCCAGAAATTTAGGTCAGGTGTTATCCCGAGATATCCTTCGAAAAGGGCTTGAAAACTGGCTAAGTAGAGGATGGAATTCGGAGAAATATTGTGTGGTTGAACGCCATAAAAGTTAAGGACGTCTAGAAAAAAGGCGGAAGGGGGAAAACCCATACCTCTCGCAACATGAGAAGTAAGGATGACGCGTTCTCCGTCTTTTGGCTTGGGCTCGGGTTCATCTTTCGAGATTCGCCATTTGCCTTTAACTATGGATCCCTCCTTTGACATCCGACGAAGAAGGACGGGAGAAGTATTACTCGGACTCCAACTGCCGACAATTTCTGTTTCGTTGTTGGCTCCGGTAGCAAAGCGCTCATCGCCACGGGAATGGATCTTGACCCTCGCCGTCGTTGGGACGAACGGAGGGGGTGCTGCGGAGCTCGATGCCGCTATGTCCGCGGCGGCGGAAGTGTTTTCTCCGCCCGCCGCGGAAGCCGTGGTCTTCTTCGGCTCGCCGCCGGTGTGCTTTTGCGATCCCGGCTGTGGATCTAGGTCGCCGATGAGCTCGTCGATGGCGGCGCGAGTGGGCGAGGACGGCGAGGAGGCCATCTTTTGGTGGCGCGTTGCGTTCTGCGTGCTTGGAAGCTAAGTGCGCCTGGGACAAAGGACTTGCTCTCGAGCTCGCGTTCACGTCAATGGCGTGGGCAGTGAGGGAGTGAGGAAAGTTTCTGATGAGGACGATGATGGCTATTTATAGCCGGAAAACCGTTTAGATACGTGCCAACGGCTCTTTCGACCGTTGGATGCTCGACGCGTGTCGCTCGCCGGAAAATACGGGAAATAAAACGGCAGGGGAATGATGGCTATCTCCTCGTTTCCCGTGAGAATCTGTCAGAGATACGCTGAGGGGTTTCCCGCGTGGAACCAAGCGACGCTTGCGTCAGCATGTTTAAGACGCTGACGTTAGAAGTTCCTTTTCCGCGAAGGATCGCGAGAAGAAAAGCCGGATTTTCATGGTTCCGAGTTTTATATTACCATCTCCTTCAAAAGGAAAGTAGAAAGAATCAAGACTGCTGAATCAAGATTTCCCGGACAAAATGTATTTGACGAAAGACGGAGAATCAGAGTTTTGATCCTTCCTGGGGGCTACTGTCGGATATATACTGAATAGGGGTATAGAAGATGGTAGACAAAGAGCCGGACTGCCAGGGTGGCCTAAATGGTAATGGGCTTAGGTCCATTGGGCGGCCCAGTAGTCCGACGCGCAGAAGCCGGATTCTAGAAGAACCCGGATCACGGCCCGCGTGATCTGGCTTGGAGGAGAAGACGGATTCCTTGCTTTCCAAGTTACAAGTTAAACGTAGTCTTCTAGGTTTCTTATTCTGTAAGCCCTAATCCGGCTATTATATAAAGCCGGACGGGAGATAGATTAAAACAAGTACAAGTTAGGCACAACAGAGAAGCTCTACGCAACTCGCCGAGAAGCTCAACCTCGCCGAGTAGCTAGATCTACACCCTCACATTGTAATCCTGTGAAACGGGCTTTAGTCCCAATTAGTGAAAAGTGCAGGAGTAGGTACGCCGTACTGTCGCGACGTACCGAACCTGGGTAAATCCCGTGTTCTGTGTTGCTATGCTATCCCGTTACCCCACGTCTCTACCGTAGTCTCATGGCACCCCCGTCTATGAAAACTACTACGATGTCTCGACATAGTGGAAAGGAAAATCGACGATGATTCCAATGAGAGGCTCTGTAAAAGTATTACTGAAAGCGAAGTGGAGAGTGCACTATTCATGATGCACACTAATAAGTCACCTGGACCGGATGGTTTTACTGTGGGTTTTTATATTAAGCATGGGAACATCTTGAAGAAGCCAATTTCGGAGGCAATTATCAAATTCTTTGATACAAGTATTATGCCACCGTGTGTGAATGAAACTATCTTGGTGCTAATTCCAAAAATTAAGGAGGCTAAGAGTCTAACACAATTCAGGCCTATCTCATTATGTAATGTGCTATACAAAATTGTTTCCAAGGTATTGGCTCTAAGATTGAGACCTATTTTGGATGGCCTTATTTCGGAGGAACAGAGTGCATTTGTGCCGGACAGATTGATAACTGATAATGTCCTAACCGCCTACGAGTGTATTCATTATTTGAAGAGAAAGAAAGGTAAAATGGGTGATTGTGCGATTAAGGTGGATATGGCTAAGGCTTATGATCGGGTTGAGTGGAGTTATCTTGAGAAAATAATGGAGAAATTGGGTTTCAAGGAGAAGTGAATTAACATAATTATGGTTTGTGTTCAATGGGCTTCTTTCTCGGTCCGGGTTAATGGTTCTCTCTCGGCAAATTTCAAACCATCAAGGGGTATTAGACAGGGGGATCCTATAAGCCCGTATTTATTTCTTATTTGTTCTGAAGGCCTAACATGTTTGCTCAAGTATTTTGGCACATGACACTTGACGAGGGGGGTGAGGGTGGGAATTCATGCCCCGTGGATTTCCCATCTTCTTTTTGCTGATGATTGTATTATATTCACTCAAGCAAGTCTATTGGGAGCTCAAATAATTAATCAAATTCTCGAGAGATATTACAATGGTTCGGGCCAGCTGGTGAATAAGAATAAGTCAGCCATATTCTTTAGTGCAAATTGTACCAGTGATATGAAACATGTGGTTCATACAACGTTAAATATCTCCAATGAAGCGCTTGTGGAGAAATATTTGGGATTACCTACGGCTGTAGGTAGATCTTCTGATTATTTATTTGAGGGAATCCTTACCAAGGTGAAGAAATTGGTTAATGGGTGGGTGCCTCAACACCTAAACAGTGCTGGTAGAGAGGTATTGATTAAAGCAATATGCCAGGCCATCCCAACTTACTCGATGAGTTGTTTTAAATTGTCTAAAAAGTTGATCAAGAACATTACCGGCATTATTGCTAGATTTTGGTGGGGAGGTGATGAGAAAGGAATTCGACAATCCCAGGATTTGTTCGGGGGATTTTAATGAGGTTCTTGAGAAGAGTGAACAAATAGGAGGGGTGACGAGAGAAGACTGGATAATGGAGGGATTCCGTGACATAGTTGATATTTGTCGTTTCACGGATCTCGGTTTCATGGGGCTGCCTTACACATGGGATAATCGACAGCAAGGGGATAGAAATATCAAAGTGCGATTGGACAGAGGCTTTGGAGATGATAATTTTATGCATCGGTTCGCCAAGACGTCGGTTAATCATATTCAGACAACAACGTCTGATCATTGTGCGTTGTTGTTCTCTGTCCACTTACCCGAAACTGTTAGACAGGGGGTTTTTTCGAGGCCATTCCTCTTTGAAAATGCGTGGGTACGACATGATTATTACAATTCGGTTGTGGAAGGGGTGTGGCAGAATAGCTCTTCCGATTTGGCTGGAGTATGCGAGTCCTTATGTGCTACTAGAGGACGACTTCAGGAGTGGAGCGTCAATGTTTTCGGTGATGTTCCAAGGCAATTGAGAAATATGAGACGGAGACTGGAAAATATGCGAGCGCGTAATCTAAGAGGAGGTCCAACCAAAGCTGAGAAGAATTTAATGAATAGGATTTCAGAATTCTTGGCTAGGGAGGAAACTATGGCGAGACAACGGTCGAGGGTGCAGTGGTTAAAGGAGGGTGACCGAAATACATCCTATTTTCATGCGAAAGCTAGATTGCGGGCACATATTAACAAAATCTTGTCTTTGTGCTTCGAGGATGGTTCGGTTATTTCCTCTCAGGCCGAGATTGAGAGTGCAGCGGCTACATTCTATAAGGATTTATTTACATCGGAGGGAGTTATAAATCCAGGTCTCGTTACTGAGTTAGTGGAAAGGAAAATCGACGATGATTCCAATGAGAGGCTCTGTAAAAGTATTACTGAAAGCGAAGTGGAGAGTGCACTATTCATGATGCACACTAATAAGTCACCTGGACCGGATGGTTTTACTGTGGGTTTTTATATTAAGCATTGGAACATCTTGAAGAAGCCAATTTCGGAGGCAATTATCAAATTCTTTGATACAAGTATTATGCCACCGTGTGTGAATGAAACTATCTTGGTGCTAATTCCAAAAATTAAGGAGGCTAAGAGTCTAACACAATTCAGGCCTATCTCATTATGTAATGTGCTATACAAAATTGTTTCCAAGGTATTGGCTCTAAGATTGAGACCTATTTTGGATGGCCTTATTTCGGAGGAACAGAGTGCATTTGTGCCGGACAGATTGATAACTGATAATGTCCTAACCGCCTACGAGTGTATTCATTATTTGAAGAGAAAGAAAGGTAAAACGGGTGATTGTGCGATTAAGGTGGATATGGCTAAGGCTTATGATCGGGTTGAGTGGAGTTATCTTGAGAAAATAATGGAGAAATTGGGTTTCAAGGAGAAGTGAATTAACATAATTATGGTTTGTGTTCAATGGGCTTCTTTCTCGGTCCGGGTTAATGGTTCTCTCTCGGCAAATTTCAAACCATCAAGGGGTATTAGACAGGGGGATCCTATAAGCCCGTATTTATTTCTTATTTGTTCTGAAGGCCTAACATGTTTGCTCAAGTATTTTGGCACATGACACTTGACGAGGGGGGTGAGGGTGGGAATTCACGCCCCGTGGATTTCCCATCTTCTTTTTGCTGATGATTGTATTATATTCACTCAAGCAAGTCTATTGGGAGCTCAAAGAATTAATCAAATTCTCGAGAGATATTACAATGGTTCGGGCCAGCTGGTGAATAAGAATAAGTCAGCCATATTCTTTAGTGCAAATTGTACCAGTGATATGAAACATGTGGTTCATACAACGTTAAATATCTCCAATGAAGCGCTTGTGGAGAAATATTTGGGATTACCTACGGCTGTAGGTAGATCTTCTGATGATTTATTTGAGGGAATCCTTACCAAGGTGAAGAAATTGGTTAATGGGTGGGTGCCTCAACACCTAAACAGTGCTGGTAGAGAGGTATTGATTAAAGCAATATGCCAGGCCATCCCAACTTACTCGATGAGTTGTTTTAAATTGTCTAAAAAGTTGATCAAGAACATTACCGGCATTATTGCTAGATTTTGGTGGGGAGGTGATGAGAATAAGCGAAAGATGCACTGGAGTAAATGGAGGGAAGTGGCTGTTCCTAAGTGTGATGGAGGAATGAGATTTAGAGATCTCGAATTGTTTAATCAGGCAATGCTGGCCAAACAAGGGTGGATAATTATTACTAATCCTGATTCCTTATGTGCTAGGGTTCTAAAGGGCAAATATTTTCATGCGGGAGATTTTATGACGGCGTCTAAGAAGAAGGGGGCTTCTCAAACTTGGAGGGCTATTATCCACGTGAGAGAAGCACTTAAACTCGGCCTTATTAAGAGGGTGGGAGATGGCTCTTCTATTAGGGTTTGGGAGGATCCTTGGATTCCGGAGAATGTTGGCATGAGACCTCTAAGACTTGATCCTGAAAGTGAGATATTAAAAGTGGATGAGCTTCTGGATCCTGCAACAAATCGATGGATGGAGGAGACTGTGCGGAAAAATTTCATGTATTCAGATGCGGAGGCCATTCTCCGTATACCCGTGGGTATGTTCATGGAGGATTCGTGGGCGTGGCAGCCCGAGAGACTTGGGTTTTTTTCGGTTAGATCAGCATACAAATCTCTGATATATAGCAGTATATCGGGACAGCGATTGGCTTCTTCCCCGGGAGGTTTGGAGTCGTCTTGGAAGGCTTTGTGGAAGATGGCGATACCTCATAAGGTTAGAAACTTCTGGTGGAGAGTAATTAAAAATTTCATACCGACTAAACAGGTACTCCACCGTAAACACATTGAGAGATTGGACTTATGTGATTTTTGTGGCAAATCAGAGACAGTTTATCATGCTTTTTTCGAGTGCACATGGGCTAAGAATTTTTGGACAGAACTTCATGGCCTGAGAGGGGTAAAAATCCCTAAATTACACCCGGATTCTTGGGCTATCGAAATGATTGATCATAGCATAGTTAAAAGAGAGGATAGTGCTTTGATTTTATGTGGTTCTTGGTCTGTGTGGCGGGAGAGGAATGCTAAGCGCCACGGGGAAGATCAGCGATCGATTACGGGTTCGATCAAATGGACTATGGACACTACTAATGATCTAGCTATTTCTGGGAAGCAGACTTCTTTGGTACAGAGACCGAATATTGCTAAATGGAGGCCACCGGATCCAGGTACGTATAAAATCAATACTGATGCTAAATTTGATGTTGAGCACTACTATGGAGCTACAGGGATTACGGTACGAGACAGCCTCGGAAATTTAAGTTGTGGCCAAGCAATTTGGTACGAGTCTGTGGTGTCAGCTTTGGTAATGGAGGCTTATGCCATTCGCGATGGAATGAAGATGGCAATTGAGAGGGGCTTTCAGAAAATTATTTTGGAGACCGATTCACAATAGTTCAAATGTGGTCATCTTCAAATTTTGAGAAGTCAATTTTAGCTCCTATTCTTACAGAAGTTAATGATCTAGCAGGAAACTTAGAGGAATTTAGTATACGTTATATTCCTAGGAGAGCGAATAAACTGGCACATTTGTGAGCGCAGTATTGTAGTAAGGATAGCATGAGATGCCTCTGGATAAATTACGTACCGGCCTTTCTTGATGCATTATCAAGAGGGATCGTGCGCCGGACTAAACTCTGTGTAATTCTCAGCGGCAAGTTTCTTACGCACTCTTTTCCTTACCAGGGTACCTAAGGGGACTGGAAGGTTTTTAATGAGGCGGCTTGCTTGCTTTTATAGTAAAGTTTGTGAAAATTAAAAAAAAAGGGTAACTGCGGGAGTAGTAGTAGTTGGCCGGGCCGGCAATCAGTAGTTACGCACTTAGCGCATATCTGATTGGAAGGTGGAAATTTGTGTTCCATTTAATGAGTTGAATTCATTTTTGTTTCCTAAAGAGATTTATTATTTAAACAATTGAAAAATTACACCTGCTCTTTGCTAACCACGATGTAGACAGCCGCTAATCAAGAGTTTAAAAAACGAAAAAATAGCAAAAGATGATTCACATTCATACAACTGTAAAACGGCTATGCCTATAGTGGACCGATTCGAAGATCAATAAAAATATCCTAATTTTTTCAGTCGTGCACATGGCTCCTTAAAAACCTTCTCGATACTCCACCCCTTGAAATGTAGAACACAAACGGAAAATACCTATGTGCTGGTATAGTATCCGCAAACGAGTGATTTTTTTTATCATTAACAACGTTGTCGTTTCAATAAAGTCTAATAATAGTTTTAAACTTCCTATCAATCACAAGTAACCAATTGGCAAAAATATTTGCAATAGATCTGAGAGAATACAAGTTAGAAATAATCGAAAGTTGACCAACATAATGTACAAACTTGCATTCGGATAGTAAGTGCTCCATTGTCTCCTCTTGTGGAAAAAAGACGCACTTCGTACTTTCATGTCATTTACGCTTAACAAGGTTATCCGTTGTTAAAATGACACCGTCACGATATTAGCGGTATCTTCATTTGTCATCTGTTTTGTTACTATCGACTGGAATTTCAGAATGGACTAGAATCCTATACATGAAATCTACTGAGAATTTTTCATTCCCACATAAATTCCATTGGAACTCAACTGAGCCTTGTGTCAATTGAGCCAATGTTAGCCGGTCTAACAAGATATTACAAGACACAAGTCTGGGACCGATTAAATCTCGCATGAACGTCTGTTCTTGTCCATTCCGAGTCTCAGACCGATTAAATCTCGACTGCATAATCGCGGCTATGGTATCCCTCTTATGATGGAAAATATTATATAGTGCCGATTAGTATGCTCGGAGGATGGCATCACCTAACCATATGTCCACCCAGAATCTTATCTACGATCAATCATTAATCTTAAATATGCCAAATAGAATGAAATGTGGGCCACCATGTGGTAGGTACCTAAACACGAAAAGCTCAATCCCATGAGATAGCGAACCATTCACCGAATGTGCGAAATCATGCAAGAATAAGAGCGTGTTCACTTTGTCTCTAAGTGCATCAATTTGAGCTCTTGTCATGTGACCATTTGGAGTGTTTGGAGTGATTGATGGAATTGGCCGGGCTGCATCACCATATGCAAATGCCAACACATCCATGGAGTCGGATTTGACACCGAGTAAACTACTACCCGATCTACCGCGAGGGGGACGAGAATGCCAAGTGAATTAAAGACCTAACACTTATTGGAAAGTATCATCTACCCGTTTCAGAAATAGCCACAAAATCCAACTTATGGCCCCGCATGTACTTAGCAATATTTAAATTTTTAGCCAAATAACCAAGACCTCTTCTGTTTAAGAATGTGCTATTCATCGCAAACAGTTGAAGATTTAGACAATTGCGTGTTTTTGCGGCTTTTGACTCTTTTTACTTTTAGATAATTTGGATTTCCGTGCCTGAAACCCGAGCACGATAATGATTGGTCACACAAGAAGCTACACACAATCATCATTATATTATATTTGATAAACGACAACGTCGTCCCTAGAGGAAAGATTCACACAGTGAACAAAATGTTCAAACTCAATTAAAATTTGGTTCTATCTAAACCCTAGTCGCGGGTCAGGCAGGCAAACTACTAGCACTTGGACAGAAGCAAACCGAAACACCACAAAATCCAAAGTGGCCCACAACATAACATAGCTAAAATAACCAAATAGAAACATAAATTGAGTCCGAACCAAATAAAGATTGTTCGGTCACACCCTATGCGCGCTTTTAACCGGTGGATTCATTATCGGTATGCTCAAATGATGTACACGAAAATAAATATAATTTATATTAAAGTTTTATACTCATTTGCCACTTAATTTAATTCTGCTACACTCTTAATGTGTAAAACTACTTCGTTGGCATGGCTAACCATGTAGCGACGTTGCTAAATATCAGTTATGTTTTTTTTTGTGCAACTCTAATGTATATAGTCGCGAAATATATTTGAGTTATATTAAATTTGGAATCAATTTGCAACAGAAATCGTCATTGAATTATTTTTGAAAACTGGTAAATTTATAATGTGGACTTTGTGTTTCAAATACCATGGTAGACATCTCTCAAGCGTATGATCGAAACAACAAATTAATATCTTAACGTTGGCTTCTAGTGCATGATTAGGCAACATCCAGACCGATATTTTTATCCTAAGTTTTGTGGTCAAATGTGTCGAGAAAAATAAAGTGGAATTTTATAATAATTTGACAATGTGTGCATACTTTGTACTTTGTATTGAATATATAACATCAGGACCAGCAAAATTCAACCGCGCCTTACTATTTCAGGACGAAAGACAAAACAAAATGTGCATGTAGAAATGTTCTCGCGTCGATCGATGTCCTATATATACATATATGCAGTGCATGGTTCGATTGGCGGTGCCATTTCACTAGTAGAAAAAAAAACTTCCATACGCCCCCATTAGTCCCTAAAATAATCGAACCGCGACCAAAGGGGTCTTTAGTCGCGATTCAGGAGGAGACCCGCGACCAACTATCTGGATCCAGCGCGCTCGGTCGACAACTGGCGGGCGGGAGGGGCTCTAGTCCCGGTTGGCCAGGCCAACCGGGACTAAAGGCCCATCCCTATATAGGACTCAGCTCACTTCACTTAGCCACATTTGGTGCCACTTTTATTCACAATATTCACAAGGGGGTGGTGGGTTTGGTTTTGGTTCCTCCTATGCATACAAGGTGTTCGATGAAATGCCCGAGAGCATGAAACAAACATGATATGAAGTGTTCGAGCCATACTTGAGCTTTCTCATTTATTTTTCCTCCACGATCGCGGTTAGCAACTTGAACCTTTCATGTGTCATTGATAAAATAGGCATGTGTGTAGTTCATTTTTTTAATTTGTATTATTTCTAGCTAGTTAGTTTAAGAAATGCATGATGGTTAATTATATACTTTATATAATAATAATGCAGATGAATCGGCAATGGATGTACGGTACCCGACTCTCCGGCGAGTTCACTACGGGTTTGAAAGATTTCCTCGTAGTGGCAAATGCGAACAAGCAGTGAGGTTTTATTATCTGTCCATGTGCTGTCTGTAAGAATCAGAAGGGTTACTCCTCCTCAAGAGACACTCACATGCACCTGCTTCGGCACGGTTTCATGCCAAGCTATAATTGTTGGACCAAGCATGGAGAAAGAGGGGTTAGAATGGAAGAAGATGAAGAAGGGGATGATATCGATGACAACTATCATGATCATTTCGGTGATACTTTCATGGAGGATGATGCTAAAGGTGGGGAAGGGGAAGGTGAAGGTGAAGAAGAGGCACATGATGAGCCCGCTGATGATCTTGGTCGGGCTACCCCGTGGATGATGTAAAGGAGATGAAAGAATGTGATCTGCATTATCCTGTGGGGAACGTTTCCACGAAGGTAGCTACCGGCAGTGCTTTACCCTGTACACCTGGAACACTCCACCACAACAACCCCATTTCATATGGCTATGCTGATGTCACGGTGGAAGACATAGTCCAAGAGTTTGATGACGTGGAGATTGACAAAGCTACATCCGAAGGGGAGAGAAGACTTGGAGATGTCAAGCGCCAGATCATTCTATGGAAAAAGAAGTACATAGTGTTTCCAGGCGAGGCACCAAGGCTAACAAGTCCACCCCCCTCCGATGGTGGTGGTGGTGGTGGCGGTGGTGGTGGTGGTTCACCTACACCTCCTTCACGCCATTCGACGCCGTCCCCCGATCCACAACCTCCGGCGGGTAAGCAGCCGCCGCCCCCAATCCACCTCCGGCGCGTACGACGCCCCCAATCCTCCTTCGGCGGGTACGACGCCCCCCAATCCACCTCCGGAGAAGAAGCAGAAGCAGGCGGACAGCAAAAAAACCCGCTCCTGGACTATTAATATGGACCCTTATGTACCTAAGACCACAACGGTACCGGATCCATCACTGAAGCCTCTCCTCCCAAGGCCTTGGGAACTTAGTGAAGCTGAAACCAAATTGGCCGCGTCTGCTCATTATGAGAAATGGAAGGCGGATACGAAGGCGATAAAAGAGCCTGATCCCAAGCAAGTATTCACTGAGAAGCAAAAGAAGTGGGCTAAGGAGTTTTTGACGACACCGTCCCAAGCCGAGCTGAATATGCCTGACAACTATGAACGTGAACTTCGTAGGCAAGCAGAAATATTGAAGGAGGAGAAAGAAGAAAGTAAAAAAATCGGGAAACAAGTTGACCAGCTCGGGATGCAGAATAAACAATCGATCCCCTCGCTCATAGTGAAAGCTGATCCGGAAGAGGACCCCGAGATCATAGCAGCTGCGGCAGCACTTGGACTGGCTGTAGCGAGTGCCATCAAACAAGCGTCCGAGATGGGTTTGACTCTTCGTGCCTCGTTAGACCTTGAGGATGTGGCAGTAAGTGACATAACATTACAATATGTGCGGAATGGGTCTCTCGTCGAGTCTGCGCAGGAAAAGAGTCTAGCACCACAAATGCGAAATCTGCTACGTTGGTACAAGAATTTCATAACATGGGCCGGCAAAGAATATGTTTATGCGGATGTTACAGAGGATCATCACACCAAACGGTACTCTGTAGAAGTTCATATGAGTGAATTGTTCCAGCTGTTCAATCTGCGCGAGCTCGACAAATCTATGCTGAGTTGCTACGTTCTGTAAGTGATTTATTTCTACCTCATCTCGTTCTTCATGGCCTGCACTATATATATATATATTGTCCTAACTATATTGTTGCGCTACTATGCAGATTGAAGATTTGAGAATGCAAAATAAGATACATCCATGATGTTGGGTTCACTAACCCACACATCGTTAATGGATATGTGTTACATAATCACCCCGAAGACGTGGAGAAAGACTTGTACAAGTTTCTTAGAACGCATCAACTCAAAAGTCATATTCTATTTCCTTACCATTTTGGGTGAGTGTTTCTCTCTTGTGTCCATTCTCTTTTGTTTACTCCATGCATGTTATGTCTAATCGATGAGTTATGCATGACTGTGCATGTAACGTGTCCGCAGGTTCCACTGGATTCTGCTAATGATTGAACTTCACACCTACAGAGTTCTAATCATGGACTCTATGGATTTGGATTCAAAGCGTTGGGCCGACATGAGAAAAATGCTGCAAAAGTAATTATTTTCAATCATTTACGCTCTATATAGATTCGTCTCTTTCGTTCATTTCCTAATATAAAGTAACTAATAACTCCCTTGTTCATTTAATTTTCTTTGCCCTGTAGGGTTTGGAGACGGTTCTCAGAAGAAATTGTCGGTTTATTCAAACATGAGCTAGAATTTAGAAGGTTAGTTAATGTGGATAAGCAGCCACCCGGGACCAATCTATGTGGATACTATGTTTGTGAGAACATCCGGAGACACACCTCTGAGCGGAAGGCGTCGGATAGCGTTCGGAAGGCGACGGATAACTTGCGGAGGAAGCTTAGTCCAGAAGCTCGCTTCCGACCAATTCAAGACGAATTAGCAGGATTTTTCACGAGGGAAGTCATCAATCCTAAAGGAGAACACTATACCGAGGACGAAGAACTTTTTATGCGGTAAATTATGTATGGAAACTAGGTCGAAGTTGTATATGGTCACCCGAGATTGAATATATATTATATATTCCTCTTGAATTCTTCTTGTTTGAAATTTCATATGCATGTATATAGTAGCGTAGAATATGTGTACTCAAACTTCATAAAAATTAAAATAAAACACAAAATAAAATATAAAAGAAATAAAACACTAGAAATTAAAAATAAACCAGGTTTAGGGGGGCTAAAACCCTAAACCTGCGGAGGAGGCCTTTAGTTGCGGTTAGCCATGAGAACCGGGAATAAAGGTCCTCCGCCCCGACGGACTCCTGGCGCCCACGTGGACGGGCATTTAGTTAGGGTTCGTAAGAGGGGCGACTAAAGGGGGTCTTTAGTCGCGCATATTTAATCCCGGTTGCACAGCCGGGATTAATGGCCTTTGCGAACCGCGACTAAAGCCTATTTTCTACCGGTGTTTGGCAACGCAAACTTGTGAAGAGCAGTCGCGTCGAGTAAACCAGCTGCCGCAGAACCCAGGCCCCAGGAAGAGAAGCAGAAGCCGCGTGCGTAGCTTATGCATACAGTGCAGGCCGAGGCCGCCATGATTTCGACTTTTGGAGCGTTTTTCTGATGGCATCATCGCTGCACGCGGCCAGCTTCCTATCCGTTCCCGTATGGCGTGTTTGCTGATGATGATGGGCGATCGCTCCACCAGAAACGTACGCCCGACCGCCTCGATCCCAGCCCTTTATTTTCTCTCGTCCCGATCGTTGGGAAGTTGTAGCTAGCCCCACGGGCCACGTACGGTGACGACTGAAGAAACTATGCAGCGACGACTCCTGGTATGTATTGGACTTTGTCCAAAAGAAGCTGACACCGTGCGTGCCTGTCTGACATACCTGCATGCATTCCTGGAGAACGTCGTGGGTGTATCGCCGTTTTCGTCGGTTGCTAATCGTCGGCATGCGTTGATCCCTTCTTCCGTCCCAATATGAACCTGACACAACTCTTTTTTTTATATTAAATCCTCAAGGGAAAGAGTCAGTTTGTTTTATAAAGGGGTTTTATTACTTAAAATGTTAAGCATTACACCCGACCTCTACATCATAATAATGCACACAGCCGAAATCCAAACTGAAAATCAAAATAACGACAACTCTAAAACAATCCATCGGACGTAGAGTGTCATCATTATGGAGCCACTATCCGTAGATCAAGCGGTTATCCAAGTGGGATAAAATATCCCTCGCCATCTGCTCCAGCCGTGCACACGCCTCCGTAAAGAGGCCTCGAAACTCCACGCGTTGTAATATGGACCACGAACGGAGAATACCTGTGCATCTGAATAGAACCTGCATGTGAGAAGAAAATTGTCATTGAAAATCTTATCATTTCTACATAGCCAGAGCGACCAAATAACGACGAACGCTCCTACCCTAATAATAGTCTTTAAATGTTTATCCACCTCATTCAACCAGTTACCGAATATATTCGCAACGGATGTGGACGGGTAAAGGTTCGAAGCCATCTGGATAGCGGACCATATAGAATACGCAATTGGGCAATCAAAGAATAAGTGCTTTATTGTCTCATCATGAGTACAAGAAACACACTTAACACTCCCATGCCAATTACATTTGACAAGATTATCCTTTGTCAGTATGACTCCTTTACGAAGATACCATGCAAAAAATCTTAATCTTTAGCGGTACCTTCATACGTCATACATTTTAAAAAATATCGACTGGCATGTCTGATTGGATCATATTCTTATACATGGAATATACCATTCTTAGTGAGCTTCCAACGAAATTCATCAGTGTCTGGTGTTAAGATTCGAAAATAGTTTCTAGAAGGGGCCAGATTCAACATTAGTTTCTTAAAAGGGCCTTTTTTGTCAAGAAATACGCAATCACCGAGCTGTCAGTGAGCATTTCTACCTGGCGCCTAGCTACTTCAACACTACTCTAATACTAGTCGCAAAAAGGCCGGCCATACAAACGTAGGAGGAAAAGCCAGACCGCGTCGATCCCAGCCCTTTATTTTCTCTCGTCCCGACCGTTGGGAAGTTGTAGCTAGCCCCACGGGCCACGTACGGCGACGACTGAAGAAACTATGCAGCGACGACTCCTGGTATGCTATTGGACTTTGTCCAAAAGAAGCCGACACCGTGCGTGCCTGTCTGACGTACCTGCATGCATTCCTGGAGAACGTCGTGGGTGTATCGCCGTTTTCGTCGGTTGCTAATCGTCGGCGTGCGTTGATCCCTTCTTGCCGGAGTCAGACTCGGAGGCGGAGCTGCTGTCAAACGAGCTATCCTGGCAGCAAGGGGGGCAGACTAAGGTGCCGTCGAAGATCTTCACCGCCAGCACGTCCACCTCCTCGTTAAAGTACCTGAATGTGATCATGTTTCCCGCATTTAGGTTGTGTATGCACGCGAACTGCCCCCACCCATAGCGCAGGTAGAGGTCATCGTCACGTCGCTGCAGGACAACGTGCATGGGCCCGTTGTCGCAGCCCTCCAACAAGACACTGAAACTATAGGGCCCCTTGCAATCGAGGAGGATCGCTGTTATCTTCTCAGGAAGGCGGAGCCTGTTCTGCTGTGGGTGGCACTGGTGGACGTAGAACTCCGGTAGACGGAGACCGTCATCCTCCTTCTCCTCCTCCTCCGCCGCCGCAGCAACAACGCCGCGCCGTTTACGGCGTATTGACCCCTTTGCACCGCGTTTTGCCCCCAATGCAGCGCTTGCTGCCCCCCGGGCTCTGCGTCCACGTCCACGAGTAGGAGGCGTCGCTTCCTCCTCCTTGATGACTATGACGCCACCACCACGTGCATTCGATGCACGCGATCCACGTGGACGTCCAGGTCGACGTCCACCACGCACTAGTACGAAGAGGCTTATAGCCACCACCTTAGCGCTGGCGAACACATTTTTGCCTTGGCCATCGCTATTACCGCTGGCGAACACCGTTTTATGTTCGCCAGCACTATATCTACTACCGCTGGCAAACAGGCCAGATCGTTCGCCAGCGCTACGGGTGGGACCCACCAGCGCGCGCTCCAGCCCCTCCCTGAAACTACCGCTGGCGAACAGGCCTGCGACTTCGCCAGCGCTAAGTTGACTACCGCTGCCGAACAGCCCTGCCTGTTCGCCAGCGCTAACATGTGGGCCCAGGACGCATGTTAGCGCTGGCGAACTGGCAGGGCTGTTCGCCAGAGGTAACCTGGCAGATCTGCCATAAGTGTGTCACCCCACCTACCCACTTTCCCCTCCACTCCCCTTCTCCACCTTTCCCCTCCCTCTCTCTCTAGCTCGAATTTATGCCAATTTCCCCACCCTCCTACTCTCTTTTGAACCAACTAAAATTATTTTAGTTGGTATATATATGTTTATCTCACTCCTAACACCATTTCTACCCAAAGTTTTCCCTTCCTAGCCATCTAGATCTAGAATTACCCCCTCTCTCTCCAAAGCTCCAAAATTCTCCGGATATCATCGTGTAGCCATCTATTCATTTGAGGTGGGATGAATGATAATATATAATTAAATGAGTTTGTATATAAATTTTGTCCGGATACACGCGATATGCAATATGTGTGAAATTTCACAGGATTCAAATATGGTCGTGTGATGGAGACGATAAATGTGTGCAATTTGTTGTGGATTAAAATTGAGTAGCCAACTATTGCCGGAGTGTTGATTCATTTCCGTATCGGCGTAGTTTGGCACTCCCTAATAACCTCCTATTTGTAGGAAGGTCATGCCGAATTTTTCGTGAATACGACATGAAGTGAAATTTTGGATATGAAAATGAGTTTCCACTTTGCCGGAATGTTGATTCATTTCCGTGTCGGCAAAGTTTGGCACTCCTCTAACCTCCAATTTGTAGGAAGGTCATGCCGATTTTTTTCGTGAATATCGATATATATATATTATGTTTGGTTCTAATATTAATTATATTGGCGCGCTCTCGTGCAGGCGACAAATAATGGTGGTCGTTAAGAGTGAACGTGTTGTGAATAGTTACTTGAGACACGCGACAGAAGACATGTTATAAAATGGCCGCAAGGAGATACGATGTCCATGTCGAAAGTGCAAACTAGGGGGCTTCCTCAATCCCTTTACCGGAGACTTGCTCATTCACCTTCTCAGGTATGGTTTCATGGATGGGTATAACAGTCAGTGGGTAAGTGATGATGAAGATGATGAAGTCCATGGGGCGGCGGTGGTAGGAACTGACGTGCAACATGAGAATAACAATGATCGATAAGAACTACAACAGGACCAAGATCAGCCTCATGACCCCACACATGATCATGGAGAACTCAGGGGTAACGATGGAATCCTACACCGGTGACAAAAAGTTAAGATACTACGGAAGGATCGAGGAGATATGGGAGCTTAACTACTCTGGAGAGAAGGTGCCTATGTTCCGCGTAAGATGGGCTAGGATGTCGACCGTCGGAAAAGAAGACCAATACTTTACAACCATGGTTATTCCCGAAGCCGGAACCTCATCAAGCACGAATGTCACATCGCAAAATGAGCCATGGGTATTGGCTAAGCATGTGTCCCAATGCTTCTTCATAACAGACCCCGCAAGGCCTAGCCGTGTTGTCGTGAGGAGAGGGAAAACAAATACCATCGTAATGGATGGAGTCATTGACGAGGACGAGTTCGACACGTTCGGCGACCCAAATATTGACGATGATCAAGAAGATGATGATGATAGTCATGCAACGTACACAACAAGAAGAAGCAAAACAACGCTACCTAGTCATGGTCTTCCATTCAGAAGAAGAAGTCATGATGTGGGGTTAAATTAAGCAACTGCGACCAAAAAAGGCAAAAAGATCAAACGCTGAGAAACTATGTATATATTTGTGTGCCAATTGTATGCGACGAAACTATGTATATGCATGGATCAACTGGTCTGATGTGCGCTTATTATAAATTTAATGTACCTTGTTATGTATTTCAAATGTGTGGACTTATATTATTTGAAACATAAAGGAAAGAAATAGAAAACATGAAGGAAACAACGGAAAAAAATAGAACACATAAAGAAAAACAATAGAAAACATAAAGAGAACAAGAGAAAACATAAAGGAAACAAGTAGAAAAATGATGGAAAACAACTAAAACCAAAATAATGAAAAAAGAAAACAAGAAGGAAATATTGGAAAACAAAAAAAAACATGAGGGAAAACAATTGAAAACAATAGAACACATGAATAAAACAATAGAAAACATAAAGAGAACAAGAGAAAACATAAAGGAAACAAATAGAAAACATGAAGGAAAATAATGGAAAACAACTAAAACCAAAATAATGAAAAGAGAAAACAAGAAAGAAAATATTGGAAAAAAAATAAAGCATGAAGGAAAACAATAGAAAACATGAAGAAAATATTGGAAAACATATCTCCTAACCATAGAAAACAAAAATAAAACAATAGAAAACATGAAGGAAATATTAGAAAACATAAAGGAAAACAAAATTTAACAATAAAAAACAAAAAGAAAACAAGAGAGACATGAAGGAAATAATGGAAAACAAAATATAACAATAATAAACAAAAATAAATCAATTCAAAGAAATTAAGAAAAAAAACAGTAATGTTTCTCAAAGAAAAACTAATAAAAAACAATACACTAAATAAATTAAAAAAAAAGGTAGTGCCGACGAACAAACCTTTGTTCGCCAGCGGCAGTATAGCGCTGGCGAACCGGCCAATATGTTCGCCAGCGGTATGGGCATAGCGCTGGCGAACCTACCTTTGTTCGCCAGCGGTATGCTTCCCCCTCTCACTTACGCGTGGGCCCCACCTCCTCCCTTCTATAGAGAGCACATAGAGAAAAGGACTTAGCCGTTTTTCTTCGCGTGCGCCCCCGTCGTCCTCCTCCCTGCTGAAGTGATCACCGCGCGCCGCCGTCCACTTCCCCGCGCCGCCGCCGTCCACCTCCCCGCGCCGCACCTCCCTCCCCTCTCCTCTCCTCTTCCTCGCGGCCCACCACCTTCCCTCCCCTCTCTGCAACCGCGCGCGCCCACGGCCACCACCGGCCACTGCACGCCCACGACCACCGCCGGCCACCACCTGCCACCGCCACCTCCTGGGAGACTCCGCAGCGCTCCCGCCCTGCTTCCTGCGGCGGCGCTGCTCCCTCTTCGCCGCTGCTTCTCGCTGCACCGCCACGCCCTCAACCTGTTCGACAGAAGGTGCGTACCAGATTCTTTGGTTACCTTTTTGGCTTCCTTGCCTGAGTAGCACGATCTTTTCTCGCTAATCCTATGCAAATATAAAATTGTTTCTTATCTGCTACACTTGCATCAAGGGCGATACCAAGGATTTATATTGAGTTATGCTTTCTTTGTATATTTAAGTTATGGGTTTTTCTTGTTCCTGGATTGTTCAATGGGGTACTTTTAAACTACTGTATATGAAATGCAAAAAAGAAAAATCAAAGGGAAATTACAGAAAAAATAGTAAATGGATGATCGCAATCAGGACGTCGAGCGTGCCACATCAAATGTCCATCTCGGAGTACTGGACTAGTGGGGTATCCATCATGGATGATTGGATGGCTGTGGAGACGACGAACCCCGGCCGTGTGGAGTCTCGCATTGCACTGGTGGTATTGCTACCATTTTGTTGCTTATTGCTATCGACAGTCGGAACAGGAACAGCTGGAGACTGCAACAGAAAGCAACAGTTTTGCTGAATTTTTTGCTTTTCCATGTTTTTTCCCTCAGTCAAGACTCAAGAGCGGTGGATATTTGCTGGCTGCAAATATCAAGAGAGGAAAAAAACCTTGTTGCTCCAATCTACTGCTATGTGTCCATAGCTTGAAACAAACAAAAAGACAGACCATAATCGAGCTTCTTGAACTAGTACACCAAGCAATTTTTGTAGTACTAGAAGCCATCGATGCAACAAAAGAAACTACCAAACGCAAAAGACGTCTCTTTTTCTTAATCCTTTTTCAGTTCTGCTAGTTTTTTTTTGTGTGATGCTGCCATCCTTTAATCCTTACTGTTGTTACACCACTGGTGGAGAACAGAGCAGTAGCACCGGTTTGTAAGGGCCTTTGGACTCGGATACAAATCCGGTGCTACGTATCCGGGACTAAAGGCCCCCCCTTTAGAACCGGTCTGTCACCAACCGGTTCTAAAGGCCTCCACGTGGGCGCCGAAGAGCGCGCGCAGGCGGAGGACCTTTAGAACCGGTTGGTAACACCAACCGGTCCTAAAGCTTTTTTTTCTCTTTTTTTGCCTTTTCTTTTCAGGGTTTCCGATTCCGTATTTAGGGTTTAGGGTTTAGGGCGTGTTCCGTATTTTCAGGGTTTCCGTTTACGTGTTTCCGTTTAGTCTTTCCGTTTCCGTGTGTCCGTGTTTCGTTTTAACACGGAATCGGAAAACACGTAATCGGAAATACGTATCCGGAAACACCGATTCCGTGTTTGCGATTAAGTGTTTCCGATTCCGTGTTTGCGGTTAAATGTTGATGCACCAAATAAAAGTACATATATATATACATGTAACACGAAGTAATCGACCGAGAATTACATAATCTGAAGTTCGTTTTCAATAGCTGTATACTTGCATAGAGAAGGGAGCTGGCTATTGGTTCATAGGATGGAAAAATTCTCCGTCTTCTGCTATGACTTGCGTGAGAAGAAATCCTGCCAATTCCTCTGCAATAGCCTTACAACGGTCGATTGGTTTGAGCTGCGCCCGCTTTCGTGCCATCTTTAAAAGAAGTAGATGAAAACAATTAAGTTATGAACAAAACTAAACATAATTAATGGCAACATAAATAAAGTTGTGAAGATCCGGTTACGTACCTCTAGATTTCTGGAAGTACGGGATTTCTCATTGATCGTCCTGTGAATGAACTCGCAAACGTAGTATCCACAATAATCAGTTCCCTGTGGTTGTTGCGGGACTTTCTATATACGAGAAACATAATTCAGTCAAATTAATAATAATCAAGAGAATGGTAATGGTATTGAAATCAGGGTACGTAGTACTACTTACTTTGTTAATCTGAAATTGGAGCTTGTCTGCCCATGTACCGGGTTCTTCCTTGATGAACATTTGCCAAACCCTGGGCGACAAAAGAAAAATGAATAGAAGAGTTGATTATTACTTACTTGATATCAGAAAATGAACAAAAAAGAGGCCGATGAACGAAAGAGGCCGATATATATATACTTTTGAAGCATCTGACGCGCGCTCTTCCATGTGTCAGCGCCCCAGGTTAACGAGTCCCAGAATTCAACTTGTCCTTTATCGATTCTAATGATGAACAATATGAAGTGGGAACTGCGCAAGTGTACACACGCAGTCATGCATACTCATCAATTACACTTAACATCAGGTAAGCAAAATGGAATGTCTACAAGACAGTAACACTCACTTGAATCCGTAGGGCCAAAGTATTTCTTTTTTGGTACTTTGTCGCTTCAAAAACCTTAGCAAATCATCCGGTGTATCCTTGTTGAACCTTTCTATTGTGTTTTGATGATACGAATACGGGTCAATGAACCCAAAGTCCCAGATTCCTGCCAGCCTGCATTCACGAATCTTCATTCTGCATAGTAGCGTAGAAAAAGAATGTCGTGAGTGATAATTATACGGGCAACGAACGCGAGCTTAACTAAATAATTAAATTACACAAATAAATCACTTATAAACAGTAGCAGCTGAGGATAGACTTGTCGAGGGCACGTTGATTGTACATCTAGAAGAAATCATCGAACCCAAGCTCGACACCGTAATCTCCGAAGCAGTGTTGATCCTGAACTGCCGCCATGATAGAGTCTCTCTTCTGCCTTGCGGCCTCCAAGTACCAATCATGTAAATTCCGTAGTTGGGTTGTTAGAGCAGTAGGATTTTCGACCAGAGGGTGCCCGGGCTTGTATGTATATACCACATCAGCAATAGCGTAACCCACATCGCCCATGCATGGACCGGACACTGAAGCCTGGTCAGATAACACCTTGATCGGGGCAATTGACCGTGCTTCTTGTTGTCCGAGCTGGGGAACTTGTTTCCCTCATTTCGTCTGCTCCGCCTGCTTCATATCCTCCGTCTGCTTCATCTGGGCGGTGTGCGTCTTCTCAATGTACCGTTCATAGTCTGAAAGGGGCGGCGGTGCAGGATAATATAAGTTGATGGTCCGCTCAATTTTCCACTTTGGGATGTCCTTCAGAGTTTCCTTCCAGACGTCTAGGGGGGCTTCAGGGGAAACCGTGCGAACCATGCTTTGGTTTTGGCTTTCACGGCATCGGTTAGTTCCTCCGGAGTCATCAGGCCTGGTAACTCCGGGGGAGTCTCGACTTTCTTGGATTTCCTTGGTCTCTTCTTGGGAGGAGTCTTGTTTCTTCTGAACTGCAGCTTCCGCTTTGCCGTACCCGTAATGGGCGCATCCGTCGGCTCACGGGAGTGCACGGGCGATGGACCCTCGGCCTCGGGCTCCCAATCTTCGTTGTGGGGTGGACTTGGAGGTGCGTTGGGGGGTGGACTTGGAGGTCGTGCATTCTCTGTACGAAAGTGAAAAAACTATTAAAAATAAGCTTACATGTGGTGCAACATTCAGTAATTGATGGAGGTATGGTGCATTTGTACCTGGAGGAGTCGGTGGCCTTGGCGCCGAGTTAGGAAACACGATGTGTTTCTTATTCCACAAGATGATACCAAGCTCCATTTCTCCCAGTGTCTTCTCGCCTTCACCTCCAGGAATATGGATATCAATTGAATGGCATCCCAGCGTAATTGTTGACAACCCGACACGAGCATGGGATGCTGGAATCTGACCATCATGGTAGGTTGCTCCAGGTTGATTCGGTAAAGCATAGCCTGACGCCACCCTGAAGGATATGTTCCCCATTGGCATATGTATCTCACAGTTTGTCTTCTCCGTGATATCATCCACGGGGTAGTGAGGCGCCGACGGTTCGACTGCACGACCGTCTTCTAGTTGTAGGTGCGTGGAACCCACGCTGCTTCTATGCTGAGATGGGACGGCATCTGCTACATGATCGTCTTCTATTTGCAGCTGATCAGGTGCATGACGATGTTCTACCTCCTCTTCAGTGTCAGGTATAGGGTGTCCCCCTTTCTTCAAGAGAAAATCCACCTTTTCTTCTAATGTCGATATCCGCTCCATCGCCCTTTTCTTGCTTCTATCACGGCTTCTGTAAGTGCCAATGTCCGCTGCAAACCCTTGGCTCCACGGGGTACTGGCTCCAAAGCCTCGTGTTCGTCCCCACTTTTCGGGGTTCCCGAGTGCCCTCGTCAGCTCGTCGTTATCTCTATCGGGAACAAAAGTTCCTTTTCGAACAGCTTCTATTGCCTTCTCTAGTTCTGCTGCGACATTTGTTATTTTTTCCGACCATGGTCCCTCCGCAACAATCATCCCAGTCTCAGCGTCCAACGTTGCCCTATGCGCGAACAACCAGAACTTGGACCTATCGGGCCAGTAATGTGCCTGTGGAATGATACCTCTTTTCACAAGCGCATCTTCATAGCTTCGCCACCTAGGCAGGGCAGTCATGTAGCCACCTGACCCCAAAATATGGTGATATTTCTTCTTCTTCGCATTCTCCGAATTTGTGGCCGATCGGGATGCAAAGACACCCGATTTCTTGTACGCCTTAAAATCATCCCAAGCGTCTCTTATCTTCACTAGGTTCCCAGTGAAAACTGGATCTTCGTCCTTATATTTGTTCCACAGTTCTTTCTTCCACCTCTGGAATTGTGTGGCCATCTTCTTCAAAGCCCACTGCTCGACTTTCTTCTTCTTATCGCTCGCTATGCTGAAATTTAGCCATAGCGTTTCGCAAAGAATTTTTTTCAATCTTTCATCGACATAACTAGCTCCAACGTTGGCCCCGGTCTTCGGCTTATTCCATTCTATTAAGTTGATCGGGACCAGGTCTCTTACAACAACTCCGCACTAATTTACGAATTTGCGATAAGTTTCTCAGGGCTGCAGTGGTTTGCCATCAGCAGCAACTGTATCGATCGGGAACATTGCGGTATCTTTCAACCTTGCGGCCGGGCCTCGTTTCGACTTTGTCTCAGTACTTGCGCTAGCTGTTCCGGAGGGCGCCTAAACGGGAAAATAATGATTCGTTAGTAAGTGCAATACAAATTAATTGTTGCGTGAACAGTGACTTGAGATATACATTGGCAGAGTTTGTCCTGAAGGGCACTTCTTCATCCTCGACGTTGTCGTCGTCATCATCTACTACATCTTCTATATTCTGAGCTCCGTCACCGGAGTCGTTCAAAAATTGATTGCTAAACGCCTGTCCACCGTCGTCATCACGATATATGGCAGTTGAATTATTAAAAATCATCTCGCACATGTATCTTTCCTTCTCCGCCTCAGCCATTCCCGCGAGCTGATCGGCGTGCGGATCATGTGCAGGTTCTTGGGGATCCATAGCTCAACACCTGCTAGTAAAATTTATAAAATGAAGAACACTTAGCAAAATTTTCATCGGGCACTTGGCGAAATTATTTCATCGGACAGTAAAAAAACAATAGTTCTGGACATATTAATGAAATAATAGTTCTAGACACACCAAGAGTTACATAGCTCGGGTTAATTTTTTTAACCCTAATACATCACGATCGAATAATATCACTTATACATAGCCTCGTGACATCTCTCAAAATAATTAACTCCGACCGGGTCCTAAGCCGCGGGGTGCTGAGTCACGGGTGCTACACATCCATAGATAAGGAACCCTCATAGGGTCATATCTCACGTGGTAAGGAACCCTCCGAATAATCGACCAACTGCTGCTACACTGCCTATCGAGCAAGTACATGTAGCGACGGACGTGCTCGTCCTCCTCCCTGATACGCTGTTGTACCACCTCCTCAGGGGCCGGCTCTCTCCGCACCGAGCGTGGCCCACGCGATGGCCACCAAAGAATATCCGGGTCGACCACGTCACTCGGATTTCTCACCAAGCCGCGTGCCCCGGTACTAAGGAGCTCCCAGTGACAGCCTGGCGGGGCCCAGTCCCGGACATCGCCCGGCGGGTCCAACATAGACATGAACTAAAAACATGCCCGGACTAAGTAAATATTCCATAATTTAGTAAAATACCTTAGTGTTTCTAACTTAGTAAAAAATAGTAAATTGAGAAATATGACAGAAATAAGATGAAAGTTAAACAGTAACAAGATGGTAACTTAGTGAAATTTTTTAACTTACTGAAATTATTCTAACTTTATGAAATTTTCTAACACTAACTTAGTGAAATTTTCTAACACACTAACTTCTAACACAAAATTCTAACACAAAAATTCTAACACTAAACAAAATTGTAAAAACAAATTAAACCACTAAAAAAAATCTAACACTAACTCTAAAAATTTCTAACACTAAATTCTAACACTAACACTAACTCTAAAAAAATCTAACACTAACTCTAAAAATTTCTAACACTAAATTCTAACACTAACACTAACTCTAAAAAAAATCTAACACTAACTCTAAAAATTTCTATCACTAACACTAATACTAACTCTAAAAAATTCTAACACTAACTCTAAAAATTCTAACACTAAACAAAATTGTAAAAACAAAAATAAATCTTACCTTACGCGTACAGAGGGCGACGGGGCGACGGCGAGGGGCGAGAAACGGTCGACGTGGCGGAGGCGGGGCGGCGGAGGCGGGACGGAGGCGGGGCGGCGGAGGTGGAGGCGGGGCGACGGAGGCGGACGGCGACGGCGCGACGGAGGCGGGGCCGCGGGGGATCAACGGCGACGGAGGCAGAGGGAAGCGGCGGCAACGGCGACGGATGCAGAGGGCAGCGCGCTACTGTAAGGACCCCAGACCGGCAGTCTGAAACCCTACGTATGCATACATTCACGATCCCAGAAAGATCAGTCGTGAACAACATACACAGTTGGCATACAGAAATACATCATCCATTACACGAATACATAAAGGTATTACACATATATCACATGATCAAGGTTAACGCAACTGCCACATGGGGCAGGCAACTTATCAAACACAGCGGAAGACAATCAAAACACAACGTAGTTGAGCCCAAGTCACGCCTTAACCTACAGGCTGCTGACCCGGAGACGATCCTAGTTCGCAAAGCCATCAACTCCGTACTTCTCTTCATAGAACTCCTTCGGAGGCTCCTTCTCAAAGTCTGGCAAGTAGATACCAGGGGCGAAACCATAGTGAGTACATTTGAATGTACTCCGCAAGACATCCATCATATCACTTACCAACATGCAAGTATGCTTATATGGTGGAATAGGTAGGCTATAAATATGGTTCACTATCAATGGTGTTCATATATGATGACACCACAGTTGCAGTCAGGTTTATCTGTATCTTCGTTGAAGAAGATACTTCAGAAGAAAAAAAAATAATATAGTTTTATTTCTCTTGTAGATATCTCATGTACAAGAGGTTTTGTAAAGTTTTGTTAAAGAATATTTTCTCTTTGCAAAACTTCTTGGAATCAGTTTCCAGAATTCTTGCGTAGAGTAGAAAAGGTTTTCTTTGCAAAACATTTTGTTTTGTATAACATCATCTGGCTTTTCATCATCGACGATACCTCCACGGTATAAGTTTCCATTCCTTTCCGAACTTCACAAGTTCAACACTTCCTTTCCAAAATTTCCCTTTCAAAAACTTCTCTTTTGAAAACATTGACACAATGCTAGCTACATGGCCATTCAACTGTCCATATCCGAGGACGCGGCTTCTTCGAAAAAGTTGTACTCTGCAGAGGTGTACACATCCACCAGATCCAGTACACCTCCCGTGAACACCACGGACTGTAACAACAGTATGTAAACATCAGGTATCTGATCATAACCATTCACTATGTTCAAGCTAGTATATGTCTATCTCTCGATTGAGTTTTGTTCTCCCCGGCACCAAGTCCCACCCTGCCTAGCCGGGAGCCTCAATGAATGCATCCGGAGGGAAAATTAATCCCACACATTATATGCCTCAACATTGGGAGTTTTGACGACATTCGGTTCGAGGGTACGACGCCCCTTATAGCAAGTGAGATAGCACACACTAATAAGAACAAACTTCAAGTTAAGCCCCTTGCCCATGTTGGGGTAGGGTGGCAGTACGGTAAAGGTTGTCCGGCGAAGACTAGGTTATGTGTCATTTTTGAAAACACCACTTTCTCAAAAATGACCACTTCCACATTCCTCCGGAGAACAAGGATCCGCCTTTTCTCCGGGTTTTTCCTTAAAGCCTTTGTTTTGTAGAATCACAATTTTAGGGTGTCCACTTAGGGACTAGTATATTTGATGGTAATAAATACCATATGGTGGCTTATGGGCTTGGTATTACCAAGTTTAACTACTGGCATGATAGTAACCTATAATATAGTATAGTAGTAATAGCCAAATCAAAATAGTTTTGATAATCAAGTTTTTGTAAAACTTCAGAGGTAAAACATGCATGATAGGTAATGATAAGTATTGTATCAGCAATCATCAGGATGTCTTGCCTGGTATCTCCTTGTGTCCCTGGTTTTGGAGTGACTGGAACTTGAAACAGAGCTTCCCGACACTTCCTTCCTCTTTGTTTTCTAACGCCGTAAAAGGAATAAAGGACACACATTCAGAACCAATCAAGGCAAGCAACCATACATAACAATACATACAGCAAGGAAACTAATAATAACCAATCACACAATTATTAATTTAGGCAAACAATCAAACAAACCTACTTGGCAGAAATGCCATTTAATAAGACAGCTTAAGGTTGGAGGAACATATCTCACAACCTCAATATCATGGATTCAGTGGGTGTGCCACTCTCATACCAAGATATTATTAAACCCAAAATACACTTAGTATCACAAGGGTGAGACTACTAAAAGTATATAAAACATGCACAAAAATAAGCATGGCAATGGGTCTATCAACCACACCACCAAAAGAACAAGATAGCCAATCTATTAAGTCTAAATTGACATCAAGAATAAATGAAACACATGATTTGCAAAAGTTACTTTTACAAATCAGTGATCCTACTCAAGTGTAACAAGGTAATAGGCTCATCACAAAACACATAATTTCTCATAGTGAGAACAATAGAAACAATGACTAAAAAGGAGGAATCCTATAGACATGCTTCTACTAAGGGTTTGCTATGCAAGCATGCATAACAAGTAAAATACTAAAATGCAAACAAGGAACCATGTTATCATAATGGTAAATGAAAACATGTCCTTATGCAAGGATACATAAACATCTACCAAACACAGGTTGGCAGGAAAAATAATTTAACACAAAAACTGCTAAGGAAACTAGTACTACTCAAACATGAAGAATAAATGGATGCATTTCAATCAAGTAATTGAAATACAACCAGAGGGTCCATGTCATAAAAACAGGAGTGAAAAACATCTATACTCGCTATAACAAAAATATCCCATTGGATAAAACAAGGTATCATTTTGCAGGGCAACTCCTACATACTAGTGGTAATAAAAAGGGCATTACTAGAGGAATCAAACAACACTCCAAGAATGTATTTTTCCTAGAAAGAAACACATGATTAAAACCACTTACAAACAGAAGCATACACATTTCCATTTAGTACAAAAATTCTCAAATCCAAAATACTAGGCACTCATTAGTTATGAAACTATATAAAAGAAATGCATCTAGTGTGGGGGAAATAATGTTTACACCAAAAATGCAATGAAACCAGTGGGTGTTCCACTAGCATATCAAAGCATTAAGAGGTCACAAGGCCTCTGATCACACTTGACAAAAATTAACAAAATACTAAACTAGCATCTAGTGCATTAACCATACTAGTAGAAAATACTAGGATGCCAAAATAAGCGAGGTAATGCTACTCATGCTATTGTTTTCACACAAGTGAAAACTCTAGGGTTCAAGTACTCATAATAACATCATCAAAATGCTACTGGTCCTATGAACAAAACACAAAAATAAGAGGCTACTCAACCACAAATTTTTATGTCAAAAATTCCACACATGAGGGAATTTTTCCATAACATTCTCATAGTAATGACTAAATTACTCATGCTTCTCTACCAACTCAAATGCAATCTAGCAGAGGTGATACTAACAAAATATAAGTACCAACATGGTACTGAATCTAATATCTCAACACAACAATTCAATCGCTTGCACACAAATTAATCAATCAAAAATTATATGCAAGTAATAAACTAGAGATAAAACATATGCTACTAATATAAATCCTATTTCTTCTACACTCAAGTCCACACAATCTAACATGCTAAAATAGCTAAGTAACACTTAGAAAACAAGTTCACACAACTTATACATGTTAGAAAACAATATTGCAACACAAAAATATAATCACACAATTTAATTACTTAAAATGCCAAAATGGCAGAAACATGCAAAATAAAGATCTGTCCACCAAATTTTCTAGCATGCTCTAAAAATTAAACCCTTCTAGTTTTTGATAGTCCTAAACATATACAAGACCATCCAATTTGGTTTGCATCAAAATTCATCTTAATTAATTTATAAAAATCACCAAAGTGCTCTCTGGTGTTTTACCAAATTGCATGCCATTTCAAAACTATAATGAATTTGGAAGCAAGGTTAATTGCTCCCGTTAGGAAATTTCAAGGGCTTTCCAATGCAATTGGCCTAACTTCATTCTGAGTTGTGAAATAAAAATGGTTCTCATTTTGGTGTTTCTGGTACCTGTTGCCAAACCATTTTTCATTTCCAAACTATTCATCCAAAAGTAGATCTACAAGTTGGAGGTGGTTTAGATTTAGTTTATGTACCACTGTGAATTTTATTTTGGTCAAATTCATTTGTTTGGTTAGCTTTTAGGGCCAAAAGCAATCATACAAGTTTTTGTAAAAATTAAAAAGGAAAAACAACACACATGGGCCAGATCTGCTAAAAGTGCCGGCCAGATCTAGATCCACCGCGGTGGAACCTAGCCGCAGCCGCTGACTCGCGGGCCGCCGGCCACGCGGGCGGCCACGCGGGCAGATCCGGCCCCACTGGCAGGTTTGACTCACGCGCGCGGGTCAAGGGCGGGGCTGCGTCAGCGCGACGTCATCCTGAGGTCATCTGCCGGCGGAACAACTCCGGCGAGGTCAAATCTGCGTTTTCCGGCCACCAATCTGCAATCAAAAGATAGCTACGCGTTTCATATCACTCAGGGAATCATCTAGGGCAAGTTTCGTTTCCAGGGACAGGCCCGAAAAGCGGCGGCGACGGGGACTCACGGTGGCCGGACGGCGGCCACGACCCGGCGTCGATTTAGAGAGAGAGGGAGGGGGAAAAAGGTATGGGGACGGTCGCATGCTCACCCTGGACGCAATGTAAGGATCGGTGAAGGAGGAGGAAGTCCGTGGCGGCGGCAATGGCTCGCCGGAGTCCGCCGGACCCGCAGCGAGGAAATGGACGGCGCGGCCACCACACGTCGTCATGGCTCGATTCCTTCTGCCTGGAGGACTACCACGACGAGGCGGAGCTGATGGGCACAACGGATGCCGTCGGTGAGCTCCCATTTGGCCCAATCGACGACGAGCCCGAGCTAGGGTTTCGGTAGGGAAAAAAATAGAGAGAGAGAGAGCTAGTCCGAGGGGGAGAGAGAGAGGGGGCAGGTAGCAGCACATGGGAGGGGTTTTAAACACCTAGATGGCTTACCTTCGAAGCAATGGAAGCATGGGCAGCCATGTCCTCCATTGCATCATCTACAGGAAGAAGAAGGACATGTGTGACTAGGATAACATTTTGGTCCCTAGCCAATTTTACAAGTAGGTCCTTTTCTCTCTGAAAATGGATGTTTTCCCTAAGCAAACAAAGTAATAATTTGAAATCCCTTTGCCCAAAATTCTTACTAGTTAAGATACACAACATATGTGAAAATTGGCTCATTTGCCTAAACTTGATAATTCAAAGTTGTTCAAATTTGAATTCTTACATAAATGGACATTGAATTTATTAACCTACTTAGGAGTTTCCAAAAATGATAATTTTTGGCACACATTCCTTATTTGATGTGTCCCTTATGTGGTAGAAAATTCAAGTCATTTTGAGTTACTTTATAGAACAAACTTGTTCAAATTTCAAAAAGGTGCTGTCAAGAAAACAGGGGTTTTTGGCAACTTAAATTATTCAAAAACTTGTGCCCTTTTGGTTTTCATCCTTATTTATGATATAGAGCATGTGGTATCTATTTCATGGCATTTGGAAAAAGTTTGTAGAACAAACTTGTTCAAAATCCCAATTGTTGCTGTGGAGAAAAACCATGTTTTCAGGACTTTAATGGATTCAATTTTTGGTCTCCTCTTGTGTGTGTTCCTTATTTGATATAAGGAAGCCATGGTATGAATTTCAAATCATTTTAAGAAAGTTTCCAATAGTAACTTGTTTTAGTTTTTTGTTTCTAGAAATATTGGAATTTCTATTTAATAAGGCACTTGGCTTTTCTTTAACAATGCTTTGCCAAAATATTTATGTGACTAGAGATAGCAAGTCAATGCTCTCCAATACCTTTGTTTTTAATCTTGCAAGGTTGGAAAAACATTTGATAATATTTTGGTGAAGCATCTAAGAATGCCTCTTTATCTGATAATCTTTTAGGGAAATTTTATTAAGTGTTTCCTCTTTCTTAATTTAGAACTTGGAATAATATTCAACAAGTATGAGATTCATAAGATAGTTTTGGAAAACTCTTTGATCAATATTTACTTTAGAAAAATATTGCCAAGGTCATTGGAACAATATGTTGAATATTTTTATCCCTAGAACAATATGTTGAATATTTTTAGTTCACTGCTTTGCTATCCTTTTAAGTTTGCAAGTTTATATAATTAGTTTGTTTAGTTGCACTTAAACAACCACAAACAAACACAACCAAGGTTTATTAGTAAAGCAATTAGCAAAACAACTGTGTTAACAGGTATTCCAAAATTGGGATGTGACAGGTCTTCCCCCCTTAAAAAGAATCTCGTCCCCGAGATTCACAAGCGAGGACTAAGGGAGGGCCAACAAACACAATGTTAGTGTTGGAGTGCAGGTGCTTCCCCCCTTTGACTTTTCTTGGGAGGTGGGGTATTCCCCTAAATTAGCAAATTCTTTCTAAAAAGTACACCAGTAGTGTTTTAGGTCCAAAACTTTTGTTTCCTAGTTTTGACGAGACCTGAACAACCAACATTAAGGTTAGTGCAGGACTACCTGGAAACGTACCGTCAATTATTACATGAGTTCTTAGCTACATCCCACATCTTGCATACCACACATGGAGTGGGGTAACACTCTCATAACAAGGTATATAATAAGCTAAAAATATAGCTTGTGGGTGCAAAGGTTAGGTTGCTAAGGTAACAACAAACAGACAGAACAATACCCATGGCAGTGGATATTACTCACCACAAGCAACTATCACTTACTAAGTTCATGATTTTAGTTGTATGTTTTAGGTTCATAAGATACTCTTGAGAACAATCATAACACAAGTATAAACTCATGCTAAGGTAAAACATTTAAATAAAATCCAATAAGCAAGCAAACAACACCACAGATGAATAGACTATCTATTCACTAGGTTATTGTTTATTAGAGGTTTTGGAATCCATCAATCATGAACAATTAGCAAACAACCAGTAGCTAAAAACCAATGAATCCAATCATAAAGATACTCTAAAACACCATCTTCACACAAGATAAAACTCCTATTACACAGGCATAAAAAAAATCAGGACTGCACAAATAACACACTAGTATGAAAAATCTACACCAGCATGCTATAAGAGATAATCATATCCTATAACCATAGAACATGCAAATAAATAGTTCATGGAATGATAACAGAAGTAATAACTTCCTAAACATGCTATATCAACACATATACTCATAAAATAAAAAGAGGGTAATACTAGAGCAAAAATCACCATTTTCTAGTGGTGAAACTAGTTTCACTCTAGAGAAGCAAACAATGCTTTCATGATGTTTAAAACTAAACAAGAAAGTCATGAATATAAGTGTACCTAATAACAGTACACAAAACTTACACATGCTAGTAAGCACAAACATCAAAACAATCCCATGAAACAACTATTAAACATGCATAAATTTCTTTTAGCAATTTCTGTTTTCCTTTAACCAATTACTAGCAAACAAGCAAGGTATAATTCACACAACCAGTAGCTATGTAATTAATGAAAAGTTATCTAAATCTTTTCAAAAATACATATACTCAATTTAAAATTATTCACAAACAATCTACCAATCAAGAGGAATTTATTTTATTCTGTGAACAATTTAATTTTAGCACACGATAGTGAAACACTTCTTAACATGATACCCATAAGGAATATTATGCTAACAAAAGGATCACACCTAAACATATTAGTATTTACTAATAAGATATAACCTTCTCACTTGCATAAGTGAAAAGAAACAATTATATTTTCCATGGTGGAAAATAGAAATCAATCACATAGTGAAACATGCTATTTTTACACATGTGTATGGTTGGGGATTTTTCATCCTCAAGACAAAATGCAATAGGACCAGTGGGCTATGGCCTACTAATACCAAGGAAAAATAGGTACTAAGCCTCTGGTTACTCATGAAAAACTTTGCATACCAGGTAAAAATATAAGGCTATTTAATCTAGTGAAGCAATACTAGTGCATACTGATAGTAATGCTTACACATGCTTTACTATTAAGAGACATGCAAGCTAACATAGGTACAAGCATCAAAATAACAGTACCTAAATTTTACTTGACTCAAAGAAAACATAGCACAAAAATCTACTAAGAAAGTATACACAGATCTAGCTCTCACAAAATTTCCAAATAATTTACTAGAAGGTGACAAATGTTATTTCATTTTTATTCGAGTTTCCAATCATGCACACACTTTCTAGGATAGATTTATTGTAAGAGATCAACATAATAACAAGTCCTAACAAGTCCATATAAGTTAGGAAGCAAGATTGAATAATACACAAATTTATTTCAATCAAGAGCACACAAAGAAAGAAGAACAGGAAAACTGCTGTTTTCTAGATCTATCATAACCATTCCATCGTTCACTTAATTTCTAAACCCCAAATTTCATAGTACCTACAATGTCTACTTCTATTTGGTTTCCAAAGTAGATACACATGATATCCTATTGAGTAGTAAACGAATAGGTCATCCTCTTATTTTCTCGTGACTTCTCCTTTTTACCAACTAGATTAAAAGGTGTCGTAAGTCATTTAATTCCTTGGTTTAGAAATAGTTGTCAGAAGTTTGCATGCTTTGGTTAGGTATCAACCTAAAATTAGAACAAAGCATGTTAATCTTGTTAGCTTTTTATTTAATAATGTTTGTCCGACAAGATACGACTAGCGTCCTCGTACGTCGAACATTGAATTGTGCTCTTCGGATTGGTTTTAGAGGGGGTTGCGCATCATGGCATGTGAAGACTTCTTTTGCAAACAGACAAACATAGAGGTTTTGGTCAGTAGTGGTTGGTTTTCTTCACGCCTTTTCTTCTTTGAAGGGTGTCATTGTTGGAGCTTTAACTATTGGAGTGCATCACTAGTAGCAATGCTATCAGCTCGTGTGGCTTGACGATCCTCTATTATTAGGCACAACGGTGCTTTCTTTAATTGTGGGGGAGATGGTGGTGGTTCACGACGGGTCGCATTATGAAGCGAAAACAAGTATAAGTCTAAGCAACAAATTCTTGTTTTTGAATGCTATACCAATATTTTTGCTTGCAAAAATCTAACAGGAGGCGATTCAAAAACAAGAGCGGGGCAAGCACAAATCTGCAAATTTTGAGCACCCCACAAACATATAGAAGCCTAGATGAAACAAATTCTACACCACACAATAGCACAAAGCCCTACGGACACACATAAGCAAGCCAAAACACACAAACAAGGCTCCATTGGAGCTACGTAGGGGGATGATCCAAAATCCTAGAAGTGGCTGAAGAACTATATCTACTTCTGACCATCATTACTGTAGATCTAGGGAATTATTTTGGTCTTCTCGGGACATCGGCAAGTATACAAGTTTTTGTATGAAAACAAGATAAATAGAAGTAAAGTTTTGATAAAACTTTATGCAACAACCTGTTTTTGAAACTCCAACTATTTTCTGGACAGAAAACTTCAAAGACGAGAGACGTTTCAAAAACAGAGCGGAGCAGTTGCAAACAAGTAAGAAATAAACTCTTAACCGAGAGAGATACTAACTCTGTAAGGCCCGCCCTTCGAACCACTGTTCAAGGACGCCCTTGATATGCATTTAGAATCTTTTGAAAAGATAATAAGGAAGGAAAATATACTAAAATTCCCTTAAGTAAAAATAATGTCGATAGTAATTAGGTTTTTACTCAAAAATACTTTTGCTTTCCTATCTGACGTCCATGCTAACTAAGGTCTTCTAAGGTCAGGATGGCTCTGATACCAACTCTGTAAGGACCCCAGAACGGCAGTCTGAAACCCTACGTATGCATACATTCACGATCCCAGAAAGATCAGTCGTGAACAACATACACAGTTGGCATACAGAAATACATCATCCATTACACGAATACATAAAGGTATTACACATATATCACATGATCAAGGTTAACGCAACTGCCACATGGGGCAGGCAACTTATCAAACACAGCGGAAGACAATCAAAACACAACGTAGTTGAGCCCAAGTCACGCCTTAACCTACAGGCTGCTGACCCGGAGACGATCCTAGTTCGCAAAGCCATCAACTCCGTACTTCTCTTCATAGAACTCCTTCGGAGGCTCCTTCTCAAAGTCTGGCAAGTAGATACCAGGGGCGAAACCATAGTGAGTACATTTGAATGTACTCCGCAAGACATCCATCATATCACTTACCAACATGCAAGTATGCTTATATGGTGGAATAGGTAGGCTATAAATATGGTTCACTATCAATGGTGTTCATATATGATGACACCATAGTTGCAGTCAGGTTTATCTGTATCTTCGTTGAAGAAGATACTTCAGAAGAAAAAAAAAATAATATAGTTTTATTTCTCTTGTAGATATCTCATGTACAAGAGGTTTTGTAAAGTTTTGTTAAAGAATATTTTCTCTTTGCAAAACTTCTTGGAATCAGTTTCCAGAATTCTTGCGTAGAGTAGAAAAGGTTTTCTTTGCAAAACATTTTGTTTTGTATAACATCATCTGGCTTTTCATCATCGACGATACCTCCACGGTATAAGTTTCCATTCCTTTCCGAACTTCACAAGTTCAACACTTCCTTTCCAAAATTTCCCTTTCAAAAACTTCTCTTTTGAAAACATTGACACAATGCTAGCTACATGGCCATTCAACTGTCCATATCCGAGGACGCGGCTTCTTCGAAAAAGTTGTACTCTGCAGAGGTGTACACATCCACCAGATCCAGTACACCTCCCGTGAACACCACGGACTGTAACAGTATATGTAAACATCAGGTATCTGATCATAACCATTCACTATGTTCAAGCTAGTATATGTCTATCTCTCGATTGAGTTTTGTTCTCCCCGGCACCAAGTCCCACCCTGCCTAGCCGGGAGCCTCAATGAATGCATCCGGAGGGAAAATTAATCCCACACTTTATATGCCTCAACATTGGGAGTTTTGACGACATTCGGTTCGAGGGTACGACGCCCCTTATAGCAAGTGAGATAGCACACACTAATAAGAACAAACTTCAAGTTAAGCCCCTTGCCCATGTTGGGGTAGGGTGGCAGTACGGTAAAGGTTGTCCGGCGAAGACTAGGTTATGTGTCATTTTTGAAAACACCACTTCTCAAAAATGACCACTTCCACATTCCTCCGGAGAACAAGGATCCGCCTTTTCTCCGGGTTTTTCCTTAAAGCCTTTGTTTTGTAGAATCACAATTTTAGGGTGTCCACTTAGGGACTAGTATATTTGATGGTAATAAATACCATATGGTGGCTTATGGGCTTGGTATTACCAAGTTTAACTACTGGCATGATAGTAACCTATAATATAGTATAGTAGTAATAGCCAAATCAAAAATAGTTTTGATAATCAAGTTTTTGTAAAACTTCAGAGGTAAAACATGCATGATAGGTAATGATAAGTATTGTATCAGCAAGCATCAGGATGTCTTGCCTGGTATCTCCTTGTGTCCCTGGTTTTGGAGTGACTGGAACTTGAAACAGAGCTTCCCGACACTTCCTTCCTCTTTGTTTTCTAACGCCGTAAAAGGAATAAAGGACACACATTCAGAACCAATCAAGGCAAGCAACCATACATAACAACATACAGCAAGGAAACTAATAATAACCAATCACACAATTATTAATTTAGGCAAACAATCAAACAAACCTACTTGGCAGAAATGCCATTTAATAAGACAGCTTAAGGTTGGAGGAACATATCTCACAACCTCAATATCATGGATTCAGTGGGTGTGCCACTCTCATACCAAGATATTATTAAACCCAAAATACACTTAGTATCACAAGGGTGAGACTACTAAAAGTATATAAAACATGCACAAAAATAAGCATGGCAATGGGTCTATCAACCACACCACCAAAAGAACAAGATAGCCAATCTATTAAGTCTAAATTGACATCAAGAATAAATGAAACACATGATTTGCAAAAGTTACTTTTACAAATCAGTGATCCTACTCAAGTGTAACAAGGTAATAGGCTCATCACAAAACACATAATTTCTCATAGTGAGAACAATAGAAACAATGACTAAAAAGGAGGAATCCTATAGACATGCTTCTACTAAGGGTTTGCTATGCAAGCATGCATAACAAGTAAAATACTAAAATGCAAACAAGGAACCATGTTATCATAATGGTAAATGAAAACATGTCCTTATGCAAGGATACATAAACATCTACCAAACACAGGTTGGCAGGAAAAATAATTTAACACAAAAACTGCTAAGGAAACTAGTACTACTCAAACATGAAGAATAAATGGATGCATTTCAATCAAGTAATTGAAATACAACCAGAGGGTCCATGTCATAAAACAGGAGTGAAAAACATCTATACTTGCTATAACAAAAATATCCCATTGGATAAAACAAGGTATCATTTTGCAGGGCAACTCCTACATACTAGTGGTAATAAAAAGGGCATTACTAGAGGAATCAAACAACACTCCAAGAATGTATTTTTCCTAGCAAGAACACATGATTAAACCACTTACAAACATAAGCATACACATTTCCATTTAGTACAAAAATTCTCAAAGCCAAAATACTAGGCACTCATTAGTTATGAAACTATATAAAAGAAATGCATCTAGTGTGGGGGAAATGTTTCCACCAAAAATGCAATGAAACCAGTGGGTGTTCCACTAGCATATCAAAGCATTAAGAGGTCACAAGGCCTCTGATCACACTTGACAAAAATTAACAAAATACTAAACTAGCATCTAGTGCATTAACCATACTAGTAGAAAATACTAGGATGCAAAATAAGCGAGGTAATGCTACTCATGCTATTGTTTTCACACAAGTGAAAACTCTAGGGTTCAAGTACTCATAATAACATCATCAAAATTCTACTGGTCCTATGAACAAAACACAAAAATAAGAGGCTACTCAACCACCAATTTTTATGTCAAAAATTCCACACATGAGGGAATTTTTCCATAACATTCTCATATGACTAAATTACTCATGCTTCTCTACCAACTCAATGCAATCTAGCAGAGGTGATACTAACAAAATATAAGTACCAACATGGTACTGAATCTAATATCTCAACACAACAATTCAATCGCTTGCACACAAATTAATCAATCAAAAATTATATGCAAGTAATAAACTAGAGATAAAACATATGCTACTAATATAAATCCTATTTCTTCTACACTCAAGTCCACACAATCTAACATGCTAAAATAGCTAAGTAACACTTAGAAAACAAGTTCACACAACTTATACATGTTAGAAAACAATATTGCAACACAAAAATATAATCACACAATTTAATTACTTAAAATGCCAAAATGGAAGAAACATGCAAAATAAAGATCTGTCCACCAAATTTTCTAGGATGCTCTAAAACTTAAACCCTTCTAGTTTTGGATAGTCCTAAACATATAAAAGACCATCCAATTTGGTTTGCATCAAAATTCATCTTTAATAAATTTATAAAAATCACCAAAGTGCTCTCTGGTGTTTTACCAAATTGCATGTCATTTCAAAACTATAATGAATTTGGAAGCAAGGTTAATTTCTCCTGTTAGGAAATTTCAAGGGCTTTCCAATACAATTGGCCTCACTTCATTCTGAGTTGTGAAATAAACATGGTTCTCATTTTGGTGTTTCTGGTACCTGTTGCCAAACCATTTTTCATTTCCAAACTATTCATCCAAAAGTAGATTTACAAGTTGGAGGTGGTTTAGATTTAGTTTATGTACCACTGTGAATTTTATTTTGGTCAAATTCATTTGTTTGGTTAGCTTTTAGGTCCAAAAGCAATCATACAAGTTTCTGTAAAAATTAAAAAGGAAAAACAACACACATGGGCCAGATCTGCTAAAAGGGCCGGCCAGATCTAGATCCACCGCGGTGGAACCTAGCCGCAGCCGCTGACTCGCGGGCCATCCGGCCACGCGGGCGGCCACGCGGGCAGATCCGGCCCCACTGGCAGGTTTGACTCACGCGCGCGGGTCAAGGGCGGGGCTGCGTCAGCGCGACGTCATCCTGAGGTCATCCGCCGGCGGAACAACTCCAGCGAGGTCAAATCTGCGTTTTCCGGCCACCAATCTGCAATCAAAAGATAGCTACGCGTTGCATATCACTCAGGGAATCATCTAGGGCAAGTTTCGTTTCCAGGGACAGGCCCGAAAAGCGGCGGCGAGGGGGACTTACGGTGGCCGGACGGCGGCCACGGCCCGGCGTCGATTTAGAGCGAGAGGGAGGGGGAAAAAGGTATGGGGACGGTCGCATGCTCACCCTGGACGCAATGTAAGGATCGGTGAAGGAGGAGGAAGTCCGTGGCGGCGGCAATGGCTCGCCGGAGTCCGCCGGACCCGCAGCGAGGAAATGGACGGCGCGGCCACCACACGTCGTCACGGCTCGGTTCCTTCTGCCTGGAGGACTACCACGACGAGGCGGAGCTGATGGGCACAACGGATGCCGTCGGTGAGCTCCCATTCGGCCCAATCGACGACGAGCCCGAGCTAGGGTTTCGGTAGGGAAAAAAATAGAGAGAGAGAGAGAGCTAGTCCGAGGGGGAGAGAGAGAGGGGGCAGGTAGCAGCACATGGGAGGGGTTTTAAACACCTAGATGGCTTACCTTCGAAGCAATGGAAGCATGGGCAGCCATGTCCTCCATTGCATCATCTACAGGAAGAAGAAGGACATGTGTGACTAGGATAACATTTTGGTCCCTAGCCAATTTTACAAGTAGGTCCTTTTCTCTCTGAAAATGGATGTTTTCCCTAAGCAAACAAAGTCATAATTTGAAATACCTTTGCCCAAAATTCTTACTAGTTAAGATACACAACATATGTGAAAATTGGCTCATTTGCCTAAACTTGATAATTCAAAGTTGTTCAAATTTGAATTCTTACATAAATGGACATTGAATTTACTAACCTACTTAGGAGTTTCCAAAAATGATAATTTTTGGCACACATTCCTTATTTGATGTGTTCCTTATGTGGTAGAAAATTCAAGTAATTTTGAGTTACTTTATAGAACAAACTTGGTCAAATTTCAAAAAGGTGCTGTCAAGAAAACAGGGGTTTTTGGCAACTTAAATTATTCAAAAACTTGTGCCCTTTTGGTTTTCATCCTTATTTATGATATAGAGAATGTGGTATCTATTTCATGGCATTTGGAAAAAGTTTGTAGAACAAACTTGTTCAAAATCCCAATTGTTGCTGTGGAGAAAAACCATGTTTTCAGGACTTTAATGGATTCAATTTTTGGTCTCCTCTTGTGTGTGTTCCTTATTTGATATAAGGAAGTAATGGTATGAATTTCAAATCATTTTAAGAAAGTTTCCAATAGTAACTTGTTTTAGTTTTCTGTTTCTGGAAATATTGGAATTTCTATTTAATAAGGCACTTGGCTTTTCTTTAACAATGCTTTGCCAAAATATTTATGTGACTAGAGATAGCAAGTCAATGCTCTCCAATACCTTTGTTTTTAATCTTGCAAGGTTGGAAAAACATTTGATAATATTTTGGTGAAGCATCTAAGAATGCCTCTTTATCTGATAATCTTTTAGGGAAATTTTATTAAGTGTTTCCTCTTTCTTAATTTAGAACTTGGAATAATATTCAACAAGTATGAGATTCATAAGATAGTTTTGGAAAACTCTTTGATCAATATTTACTTTAGAAAAATATTGCCAAGGTCATTGGAACAATATGTTGAATATTTTTATCCCTGGAACAATATGTTGAATATTTTTAGTTCACTGCTTTGCTATCCTTTTAAGTTTGCAAGTTTATATAATTAGTTTGTTTAGTTGCACTTAAACAACCACAAACAAACACAACCAAGGTTTATTAGTAAAGCAATTAGCAAAACAACTGTGTTAACAGGTATTCCAAAATTGGGATGTGACAGCTACGTCGGCGGCGAGGCGGACGGCGACGAGGCGGACGGAGGCGCGGCGGACGGAGGCGCGGCCAGAGCAGGGCTTCGCCGTACGTGCTAGGAGAGAAGACGCGCGAAAGAAGAATGAGCGAAAAATTTCACAAGTCCTGGAGATATCGCCCCACTACAGACCTTTAGCACCGGTTTGTGTTAACAATCGGTGCGAAAGGGTCTTTAGCACCGGTTGTTAACACAAACCGGTGCTAAAGGTCTGTACTTGGGGCCACATTCAGACTGCGCGCCCTGTACAGACCTTTAGCACCGGTTTGTGTTAACAACCGGTGCTAAAGCGTCTCTGTACAAACTGCTCGCCTCCCGCGCGCGGCGGTTTTATTGCTACAGTGCGCACCGGCCCGATCGCGAGTCTCTCTGTTTCTTCTCTGTCTTCTCTTCTTCCTCTGTCTTCTCTTCTTCCTCTCTTGATCTTCCTCCACCAAGCACCATGGCTGAAGTTTGGAAGAGATATGATGTGGCCACACCATGCGGCAAGAGTCTCGACGTGTGCTACACCGACAATTGCGAGAGGCTCCCCGGTGCTCTTGGGCATTTGACCGATCTCTATTTCTCCTCTCCCGATGAACACCGGTTCTTCGGGCTTGATCTAGAGTATACGGCGGATCAAGAGGATGTTGCCGTCATCCAGATTGTGTTCAAGGAGGCCGTTTTGGTTTTCCAATGGCCAAGGTAACGCACACGTACAACCTTGCATTTTCGATTTGTTTGTTGCATCTGAAGAATAAATGTGTTGCAACATATCTAACATGTATCAAATTTTTGTTGTTGCAGTAGTTCAAAGCATTCTCCGGCACTTGTTGATTTTTTTGTCAACAGGGGGTATGACTTCTGCAGCGTTGACATCACTCAAGACCGTCAGAACTTGATGCGCTTGGGTATTGTGATACCTGAAGATCACTACATTGATCTTCAGGACCTTATCCATTTCGATGAGTTGCCCGGGCCCAAGACCGGGATGGCTCCGATGGCAACTGCCTTCATCCACGAGGGCTACAAAACCATGAAGTCTCGTTTCCCCTCCAAGAATCATAGGTATTGGGCGAAGACCCCACTGGACCGGACCAACCTCAACTATGCAGACATAGATGCATACGTTGCCTACGAGTTGTTCCGCATCTACTCGACGGAGCTCGAGTAGATGTTGTTTCTGTACCGCATCTTGCGTTCGATATATGCATGTAATGGACATATTAGTATGTAATGGATATATTATTATGTAATGGATATTATTTCTATATTAATTCCTAGCTATACTATTTCTATATTATGTCAAACACACATTTCAAAACAAACAAACAAAAACACATCAAGAAAACAAACAAAAACACATCAAGAAAACAAAACAGAAAAACTACCGTTTCTATATATATGTTCACCAAAAACTACTGTCTCTATATCTGTTCACCAAAAACTTGAAAATACATTTTTGAACTCATTCTAAAAATAGTAGAAGAGCCTACTGGTCTATTATTAAAAAGGATGGTATTTTCATTTGGTTGTTGACCTTGATATGAGGCTAAGTGCTATGGACAGATCTTTTCAATATCTATCAAGAACATTTTAGTTTATCCCTTTTGGTTATGTATTTTAAAAGTTAGGTTCAAATCATTCTCACAGATAGTAATCTGCTACATAACTTGGTAGTTGATTTCTAAAATGGTGTTCGATTTGCTAGCTAATGTATTTGAACATGATTGATACATCACCATATTATTACTATCAAACATATCCCATTTCTTGCTTGCTTAGGAATGATTTAAAAAATTGTATATATCTCACTAGTTTGATGAAAATTTTCATGCAGCCTTTGATACCGAGGTGAATCAGATAGCTAGGATCATATGTTATTTATGTTTAGGCAATTTGGAAGGTAGAACAAATAACATTTTAGTCAACAAACAATATGGGAAGACATCCTATAACTTGGTAGTTGAGTTCGAAAATCATAAACAAAGATATAAAATGTGGTGGAGAATGGGAAAAATCTGATCACTTACCCCAGGCGCACTTTACCCAATATGCGCCTGCGGTACAGCTCTTATCCCAGGCGCATTTTTTGACTGTGCGCCTGCGGTAAAGTTGCCCTAGGCGCATTTTGTAGTTTATGCGCCTGTGGTAAGTTAGGGTGGGTAATGAGTAAGGCAACGAGAAGTGAGAGCGCAAGTGATACATCGAGCATATATATCGTGGATACATATATATAGATTGATTTAGCGAGATACCATACATGTAGATTGATTTAGCGATTGGTATACTAGCCCGCTGCTACTTTGTTTCTCACTTTTAAAAAGTACATACATATATCGCGAGTATTTCCCTCTGTCAACCTTTCGTCACAATCTTAGGCTTGCCTTTCTTGGTCGATGTTGAATACGTGACTGCCATACCGTGACTTCTTATGTCTGCCTCTGGACAACCGGTCGTCACAATCTTACTCTTGCCTTTCTTGGTACCGGTTGCTGTTAACAACAGGTGCTAAAGGGTCTTTAGCACCGGTTGTTAACGGCAACCGGTACTAAAGGCCTGTACAGGGGGTGGCGCACATTTCTTTTTTTCTTCTTTCTGTTTCCAAAGGGGGGTGTAGAACAAAACAAACGGTATCGCCATCATACAGCCCAAACGTGGCTACTGGGTTCATATATGCATACCAAATGCACGGCTGGACGTATGATGGCGAATCCGGATGTTTTGTATTTGCTCGATGAAATGAATATATGATGTATCAAACCTTAAAGGGGGGTGTAGAACAAAACAAACGATATTGCCGTCATACAGCCCAACCGTGGCTAGCTACTTGGTGCATATATGCATACCAAATGCACGGCTGGACGTATGACGGCGAATCCGGATGTTTTGTATTTGCTCGATGAACTGAATATATGATGTATCAAACCTTAAAGGGGGTGTAGAACAAAACAGACGGTATCGCGGTCATACAGCCCAACCGTGGCTACTGGGTGCATATATGCATACCAAATGCACGGCTGGACGTATGACGGCGAATCCAGATGTTTTGTATTTGCTCGATGAACTGAATATATGATGTATCAAACCTTAAAGGGGGGTGTAGAACAAAACAATCGGTATCGCCAGCATACAACCCTACAGTGGCTACTGAGTGCATATATGCATACCAAATGCACAGCAGGGCATATGCTGGCGAATCCGGATGTTTTGTATTTGGGAGATGAACTGAACGGTGTATGAAGCTGGGCTATATATAGGGTCCTCTGGCTCACCAAGTGTTGAGCTAGGGTTTTGATCCAACGGTTAAGAAACATCTCATCCAACGGCTCACAACAGCTCGAAAGAAACACACCGTAGCCCTGATCGAACGGCTCACAACAGCTGGAAAGAAACACACCCCAGATCCAACGACTCACAAGCGGTTGAAAGAAACACACGATCCGTGTGATTCTATCTGATTGGTCCAAACGAAACCCTAACCCATTTAGTCCCGGTTGGTGTCCCCAACCGGTACTAAAGGGACGATCCGTTTCTATTTTTCTTCTTGCCTTTCTTCTGATTGCGCCGTAACCATGGAAAATCTTCATCATTTAACTGAATGCTTGGATCATCTTTGACTTTGAAGGGAGGAATTTCATCAAATTTATTGTAATCTTCTGACATGTCTATCTTGTCCTTGGCTCATCGTCTGATGTATTCGCTTCCTTATCTTTTCTTTTTCTCGGTCTTCTAGACATGTCCTTCACATAGAAAACATGAGCCACATCATTGGCTAGGACGAATTGATCATTGCCGTACCCAAGATTCTTCTGATCCACTGTTGTCATTCCGTACTTCGGGTCTACCTTCACGCCTGACAGGTTGAACCATTTGCACCAAAACAATGGGACCTTAAAGGAAGGTCCGTAGTCAAGTTCCCATATATGCTCTATGTAACCATAGTATGTGACCCTTTGCCCGTTGTCGTCTTTTGCATCAAACCGGACGCCACTGTTTTGGTTGGTGCTCTTTTTATCTTGGTATGCCGTGTAAAATATGTTACCATTTATCTCGTACCCTTTAAAGGTCAATACAGTCGAAGATGGTTGCTTGGCCAACAAGTATAGCTCATCTTCAACAATGTTGTCATTAATGAGACGTCTTTGCAACCAACCGCCGAAAGTCTTCGCGTGTTCTTTAGCAATGAAATCTTCAGGTTGCTCCGGGTATTCCGAGCGTAAAATATCCGTGTGTTCCTGAATATATGGAGCCGCCAAGCTGGAATTAACTAGAACTGTGTAGTGTGCTTGACTGAAAGATTGCTCGTCCATACATGTTGTTGATTTCTTTCCTAGCGTGCCTTTTCCACACAGTCTCCCCTCATGGCGCGACTGAGGAACACCGATCAGGTTCAGGTCAGGAATAAAGTCAACACAAAACTCAATGACCTCCTCTGTTCCATAGCCCTTGACCATGCTTCCTTCTGGCCTAGCACGGTTTTTAACATAATTCTTCAAGACTCCATGAACCTCTCAAAGGAGACATATTGTGTAAGAATACAGGACCGAGAACGGAAATCTCTTGGACTAGGTGAACTATGAGGTGCGTCATAATATTGAAAAAGGTTGGTGGGAACACCAACTCGAAGCTGACAAGACATTGGACCACGTCCTTCTGTAAACTTGGTAGAGTTGCTGGATCGATTGCCTTCTGAGAAATTGCGTTGAGGAATGCACATAGCTTCACAATGGGTACTCGCACGTTTTCGGGCAGAAGCCCCCTCAATGCAATCGGAAGTAACTGGGTCATGATCACGTGGCAGTCATGAGACTTAAGGTTTTGGAACTTTTTCTCTTCTAGGTTTAGTATTCCTTTTATGTTCGACGAGTAGCCAGACGGGACCTTGATACTACGCAGGACTTGGAAAAATATCTCCTTCTCTTCCTTGGTAAGAGCGTAGCTGGCAGGACCTTTGAAATTCTCTGGATTCATCAGGTCGTCTCGTTCGTGCATACGTTGGTGGTGCAGCCGTGCTTTTGGTGTATCTCTCGACTTCTTCCCATGCACGCCCAATAAGTTTAGCAGGTTCACGCAAATATTTTTCGTCACGTGCATCACGTCGATCGCAGAGCGAACCTCTAGGAATTTCCAATAGGGTAGTTCCCAGAATATAGATTTCTTCTTCCACATGGCTACGTGGTTGTCGGCGTTATTTGGAACAGATTGTGCGCCAAGACCCTTACCAAAGATTACTTTTATATCTTTGACCATGTCATATATATCAGTACCTTTAGGGAGGGTTGGCTTCCTCCGTGTATCTGCCTCGCCGTTGAAATGCTTTCCTTTCTTTCTTACGGGATGCCTGTCTGGAAGAAATCGACGATGCCCCGGGTACACATTCTTGCCTATATGTATACTTTCAGTCTCGCCTAAACAGTATGTGCATGCGTTGTATCCCTTGTTTGACTATCCTGAGATGTTACTAAGAGCGGGCCAATCATTGATGGTTACAAACAGCAACCCTCGTAGGTCAAATTCCTCTTGTTTATACTCGTTCCACACACGTACACCTTCGTCAGCCCACAACTCTAAAAGTTCATCAACCAGTGGCCTCAGGTACACATCAATGTTGTTGCCGGGTTGCGACGGGCCTGGGATAAGCACTGGCATCATAATGAACTTAAGCTTCATGCATAACCAAGGAGGAAGGTTATAGATACATAGAGTCACGGGCCAGGTGCTATGACTGCTACTCTGCTCCCCAAACGGATTCAGGCCATCTGTACTCAGACCAAACCTTAAGTTTCTTGCGTCACGTGCAAAGTCCTCGTACTTATCGTCGATGTTTCTCCACTGCGACCCATCAGCGGGGTGTCTCAGCATATCGTCTTCCTTACGGTCTTCTTTGTGCCATCGCAGCAACTTGGTATGCTCTTTGTTTCGGAACAAACGTTTCAACCGTGGTATTATAGGAGCATTCCACATCACCTTGGCAGGAACCCTCTTCCTGGGGCGATCGTCGCCCTCAACATCACCAGGGTCATCTCGCCTGATCTTATACCGAAATGCACCGCATACCGGGCAGGCATTTAAATTCTCGTGCTGGCCGCGGTAGAGGATGCAATCATTGATGCATGCATGTATCTTATGCACTTCCAATCCTAGAGGGAAGACAACCTTCTTTGCTTCGTATGTACTGCAGGGCAGCACGTTATCTCTTGGAAGCATCTTCTTCATTATTTTCAGCAGCTTTTCAAATCCATTGTCAGATAATCCATTCTCTGCCTTCCATTGCAGCAATTCCAGGATGGTGCCCAGTTTTTTCTGGCCATCTTCGCAATTTGGGTACAACAATTTTTTGTGGTCTTCTAACATGCGCTCCAACTTCAACCTCTCGTTTTCACTTGCGCAGTTTATCTGTTCTTCACGAATGACCTGACGAAGATCATCATCAGACTCATCAACAATGTCCTCAAGTTCAGGCTCGTCTTCCCCCATTTCAGTATCACCGTGTTCACCGAACATAGGATAATTATCATTATCCTCTTCTTCTTCATTGTCTTCCATTACAACCCCTCTTTCTCCATGCTTGGTCCAACAAAAATAACTGGGCATGAAGCCTTCTTGCAACAGGTGGGTGTGTATGGTTCTTGAGCTAGGGAAATTCCTCTTATTCTGGCATTTTTTAAATGGACAAAAAATAAATCCATTCTGCCTGTTTTTCTCAGCCACATTGAGAAAACTATGCATGCCATTAAGGAATTCGGGACGACGTCGATCACTGTACATCCATTGCCGGTTCATCTGCATTATATAAATTTATCAACAACCATTATGCTAAATCATCATGACTAAATTAATTAATTAATACAAAAAGTTCATCACACGTTAATACCAAACTAGCATATAGTGACCATACATATATAGTTCTCATAAAAATACACACTGAAACCATCCATAAAAACTCTCTCTAATTAATGCATTTAAAAACAACAACAAATGCGATCAAAATCGCAACAAAGGTAACAATTGACCCGACGGCATAATGATACCAAGCCTCTTTACTAATTGCATATTTCCTAATCTTTCTAATCGTCAGGCGCATTGCGTCCATATCGCTCTTGTGACCATCGATGACACCGGCAAGAAACTTTTCCAAGGTCATCTTCTCTCTTTCAGTTTTTTCCAACCTTTCTTCAGTTTTTTTCAATCTTTCTTTCAAGCCAACATTTTCTTGTTCAACTAAGTATAACTTCTCAACAATAGGGTCGATTGGCATTTCGGTTCCACTACCTCCTAGATAAAAATCTATGTCAAGTTGGTCGGCGTAAGTAATTGTCGTATAATCAGGAAATGAAAATATGTAGTGAAAAAAGATAATATACCACATCCGAATCATAGACTGGACGAGGGCCAACGGGGACAAATATCAAAACCATGGCGCTATATATATATATAAAATCTTACACAATAAGAAAATTATATACAAGTAAATACGTAAATCATACAAATCAAAATTTGTTTTGGTAAATAAAAACAATAGGCTCACCAAGATTGTGTCGGTGATGGGGCGATCGACGGCAGTGAGGAAGGGGACAAGGCGCGTGACACTAAAAAACCACAAATCATAATTAATTTTGAGCTCAAATTGCATCAATTTGTATACATAACAAAATGAATAACAAATTCTAGCTTAGGAATTTCATCAAACACCTAGCTAGCACAACAAAAATTAAATGAGCAAGAAAACGAGCAAAACTTGCAATGCCGGAAGAGGAAATGTTGATGCTAACCGTAGAACCGATGGGTACCAACAATCTTGACAAATGGTGGAGAAAAATGGGGATGGATTAGACCTCACAAGAGGAAGGAGAGAGCAAAAATGGAGTTGAGCTCGAGCTGGAAAAAATGGAGCTGAGCTCGGGGTGGTATGTAGGGTTTAGGGGAGGGCTTTAGGACCGGTTTGTGCTAGAAACCGGTTCTAAAGGATATGGCAGCGGGACCCGCAGTTGCTGCAAAAAATGAGAAAACCTTTAGAACCGGTTTGTGATACAAACCGGTTCTAAAGGGTCTGTCCCCTGGGGCCCCCTCCCTGCAGCAAATGGCCCCCAAGGCCTTTAGGACCGGTTTGTGTTACAAACCGGTCCTAAAGGCCTTGCGGCCATTTGCTGCATGGGTGGGGCCCAGGGCACATATCCTTTAGAACCTGTTTGTATCACATCCGGTTCCATTGTGCTTGGCTCAATGCCCTGTTTTCTACTAGTGCACAGAGGCGTTGTCTAGCAAAAGTCCTATCTAACCCATGAACCACCATGAGCAGATTCAAAATAACCTCTGACAAAAGTAAGAGCTACCACTAGAATATGTGCATGAACTTGTGCTGCCATCCTATTTTAGGCCGTCAGTACAAATAGAGAGTGCCATTTAATTTGATCGCGGTTGCTTGCTGCTGGCTTATAAATCAAGAACAGCTAGTGAGAATTTCCGAGTAAAACAGATCCCTCTGGTGTTTTTAATGTAATGCAATGGACATGTAGTAGCACGTCTAGGTAAGTCAAAATTCGGTGTAACGATCCCCAGCTGCGCAGAACATGCAGTTCTGCTAGTTTTCAAAGGGAAAAAATGTTGTGGCCGTTTTCAAAGGGAAGAAATGATGTGGCTGTTTTCAAAGGGAAAAAAATAGTTTTATGCATGAAATTGTTAGCAATTTATTTACCTAGAGTTTTCTCTTAGTACTCAATTGTTAGCAATTTATATGCATGTCCTGTCTTGATATCTAAATATGAATCTGGATATCTCAAATGTTTTTTGTGGTTTGTGTGATGGATGGTGTGTATGGATGGTGGTGATGGATGGTTGTGATGGATATGGCGTGGTGATATGGATGGTGGTGATGGATGGTGGAGATGGTGTGTGGTCGTGTGGATATGTGCCCACCTTCGTGTGGATGACGATGATAATATGAGGGGTGGGATTATATGAGGGGTGGGATTTTATGTGCAGGTACCCCACGTGAGTCCCTATTTGCCGGAATGTTGATTAATTTCCGTTCCGGCAAATTTGGGTACTCCATTTGTGATATTTTTAGCAAAGGTCATGCCAAAATTTTCCGTGAACTTTGGCATGATCTTTGCTAAATATATCACAACTTAGAGTGTCCGAGAAATTTGGACTCATATGGGGTATACATCGTCTAAATTGCAGGCATTTTGAACTAATTTCGGGTTTTCTCTCCTTAATTAGATATGGCTCACAACAATGAGGCGGGTGGTTCTGGGTCCGGACGTGGGGACGACGATGCGTGGCTTTCTATGCTTAGCGCCGGAGGAGGACCCGTAGATCTGCAACCGGAGCTAGAGATGCAGGGCGACGATGCAGACGACGAGATGGACGAAACCGTTCGTCAAGAGCTAGAGCCGCGCACCGATACATTGGGCGGAGAAGGTCATCAAACCGATAGTGGCACCGGGGATACCGCCTCCGGTAGCGAGGCGTTGCGTAAGCGCAAAGAAAGGCGGCACAACATGCTCGCCACCATCCGGCAAGATTTCACGGTAGTGGACCCCAACAGCGGTGCTCCCCTCGAGCCGGAGAATTACTCTAAGGGGTATGGAAACCAGATAGGCTGCATAGCTCGAGACTTTGGCAACATTAATATGGAGCACCTCAGAGATAAAGAAAACAAGGCTATGGCCGCCCTGCTGATTGAGAAGCTGCACACGAGGTACAAGTTCCCGGATCCTTACGACAACCTGGACCTGAAGAAGAATCTGGTCAACTCGTTAGCACTGGGAAAGTTCACCAAGGCGTTTACGACTTGGAGATTCAGTTTGCGGGAGATGATTGCGAAGGGTAAGGGTTTCGATGAGATCCATAAGATGTGGCCATCCATTTCTGAGGAATACTTGGTCCAATTCAAGATCGACGAACTCAAACCGGAAAGGGTGGCGCTGAGTAAATGGGGAAAAGACCAGCGAAAAAAGAACATTGGCCCTCACAATCTCGGAAGCTGGGGTTACCTTGGGAAGCAGAAAGTCTGGGCTAAGGAGGATGCGAAGAGAGAAGGGCCGAACCCGTTTGACAAGATCACCGACCCGTAGGTGAGAAATTTTGTCAGGGCCCATTATAGGGAAGATCTCAAATAGCCCGGCGATCTTGTGTTGAACGAGAAGGTCAAAATGCTCGAGAATAAGTATCTCGAGGAAGAAGAAAAAGAATGCCTATCTCACTCTGACGGGGGGTCCTCGGCGACGATGAACAAGGACCCGTATGACACTGCTTGATGACTCCCAAGTGCAGGAGATCAACTGTAGTACCTTTCGATAAGTATTTGAGTGTCGAACCCACGAGGAGGTGAAGGTAAGCTATCTATTCTCTAAAGCCCTATGACCCTCTTATATGGCCGTTTATGCAAAGCAATAAGTTTGACTAAAAGGAACTAACTAATTAAAAGCAAGTGACGTGGAGTGTGGTTTGTCTAGTAACTAGTGAAGCAAGTTTAAAATGCAAGTTTGTAAGAAAGTTTCACAAGTAGCAAGCAGCAAATATCTCAATTATCTCAAGGGAGCAAGTGTTCTAGCAATAGGTGTTTCGTTCGTGTGGTTGTCACAATTAGTGAAGCACATGTTTTAGTCTTAGTTGTTTCTTCTAGGAAGGAGCCATGAATAGGTATAGTCAAGTAAATGATCTACAACCCCTTATGATGGATCATGTCGCCAAGTAAATGATTGCACAAGATTGATTAAGACATAAAGTCCCACCATAGCCTTACGTTCTAAGGTCCCCTATATATATCCCCCAATAACTTAACTTTGTGGCTCTGTCTCAGGTTACTGTCACTCCCAAGTCACCACCACTCCATTATGCTACCGGTGATCACCTTACATGCATTCCCCAACATATGCGTGCACTCATATATTGTACATAAAGACAATCATAGAAGATAACAAACTTGTATGCAACCAATCAACGAACTATTTCACCATTGCCAAGAACAATTCACTACTCAAACATAGACGGGGAGACACAATACATCAAGGGAATATAGTATTGCATCATACATCGTGTTTGCCAAGAGATTACAGTGGAGAGATGGAACTGAGCTTGCTGTAGATGTTGATTATGAACACGCCGTAGGGGGGTGGAGCCATCCGGGGGTGATCCCGGCGGCGTTTCCCCCCTCCGATCTTCTCCGGCGGTAGCCTTCTGTCTCTCTGTTTCGTGGTTTCGTCTCTCGGCACCGCCCCCTCCTCGAAAAGGCCAGGGGACCCTTTATATAGTCGTTTTTAGGTCACGAGACACTCGGGAGAAGAAAGATCGACGGCATCGGAGCCACGGGGGCAAAAAGGGGGCCTCTCACGCGGCCAAGGAATCTGGCCGCGTGGAGGGTTCTCTTTGCCACCTGGTTGGCCTTTTGGCCCTCTGCTCTGGCCCATGGTCTTCGTCTCAAAAATTCTGAACCGTGCTCTTTGGCCTTGCCCTTTTTGGAGTCCCGAAGCTCCCGGAAAGTCTGAAACACTAAAAAGTACGTTTTCTGGAAAAACAGGGTTAGAACCAAAAGAAGTGGGGTTGTTCAGAAAATTCCCCAAATCATTATAAAACATGAATATAAGTTGCTAATATGTAGGAAAAACAAGTAATAACATTCAAAGTTCATGTATGCATTTTACATGCATCAACATCCCCAAGCTTAACCCATGCTCGTCCTCGAGTATGAAGGTGATAAAACTATCATGGACTTTGCATATTGAAACAATCATGTGATATCAAGGAGGATTATTCATGCTACATATAATCAAATGATTCATACTAGAAATGAGTAGCAATATACGAATTCATGTTGTAAGAAATATCAAATATGCAAGCAAAGATGCTTCATGAAAGTTCACAAAGTGTATAATCAAATAAAAGCACTATGGACCAAATGCATACACAAAACGAAAAATAAAATCCTATATTGGTCAAAGAATAGCATAATGGAAAATAGAAAATATGGTGGACACTTTGGAGAAAATTGAGTAGAGGTAAAACATGATCAAGTCTTATTTAGCCTCTAAATTATTCAACTAAAATTACTAATTGAAATGTGGTATCCATTGATCGGACTCTCATTGCCCCTTTATCACTAGCATCTTAAATGGTGAATGTTGAAGTAATGTGAATGACAAGGTGGTTGAAAGCCTCATGCCCCGTGAGTGTGAAAACCTACTCCATGATTACACAACTTAAGATTCCTAATAAGCTTTGTACAATCATAATAAGTATTAATGACATCATAGAGAACCGCAAAGAGGTACCTCTTGCCCATGACATGGAAACAAGCCCATGTCACAATGACAAGACAAACAAACGGAGTAGACTCGTCATCCTTTTTATTTTCATTCACTATTATGCATAGCTTCTTATTTTATTGTAGGATGTGTTGTAGAGTCACTCAAGCTGTAAGTAAATTTCGACCATGATAAAGCATGGCTTGGGTTAGCGGCCCAATGCGTTTCTCTAGTCATATAGATACTCATCAAAACTTACTATTCCGCTATTTCATTTCGGCATGGCAGGAGTCCAAAAAAAAGTACATGATATCAACCAAATGTAAATTTTTGTGCAATGTTGAAAGCTTTCCGGTGATACACGTTTATAGCTAGCTCCCAACCACACACTTGTCAAACTCAAAACTTGTGGCTCCCATTATTGTGTCATGTTTATTAGATGCATAAAAAGTAAAGTGTGCCTTCAAAAGTTCGTGAGAGTCCTATCCCAAGTTCAACCCATGACAATTAATAATAAAGTGAGTATCTTAATTTAGAACATAAATAACACAATAACATGGTTAACATACTCGGAATAGCAATGAAGCTAATGGGAAGATATGGTGGACTCACTAGAAATACTTGGCTAAGGAGTGTTGGAAACAAGTTTTTACTTGTTGGAATTTTTAAATTATTGGCTAGCAAGAGGGAGATAGTTGACCAGCTACTATGCATGCATATGTCCATAGAACTACTCATTTCATGACAAACTAAATAAACCAGCAATTAACATCAAGGACATGAATAAGAGATAGCTCAAGACAACATTATTGCAAATTTCTACACATAAAAAGCCTATAAATCATGCAAACATATGTAGCTCTTCAAATCAACCATGACATCCCTATTCCAAGTCATAATACTAGCATCCAATACATTTAAACCCCAAACTCCAGTAGCTCAATCTCATATAAAATGATGGGTTTGGTCTTATCAAAACAAAAATATAAACAAAAACTAGACGCTTCAAGTCTCTACGATGAATGCTTTGCTTAGAAAAACAGAAAGTAGACGTGTGCTAACCAAAAGACGTGTACAAAAAAACACATGCTTTCTGTGCAAAATTCCAAAACAAATGCTCCATTAGATATACAATAAGGTTCCTTATGTTGTATTGATGGAGGGATAATAACCCGGTAGGCCAACTCCAAGGTGTAACCCGGCCCAAAGGACGCTGCGCAGGATCCGGCTAAGGATAAAGAAACTTCTGGAAGGCCCAAATTTGTAGGCCTCGTAACCCGGATTGTAGGTTACGATAAGTAAAGTTAGGGTTTGTATGCGATGTCCGGGTAGGATTCAGGGTGTGCCTTGGAGGGCAAGCCAGGGGGTACGGGTGCTTTATAAACCGACCCCTAGGTCTAGTTGAGAGAGATCCAAGAGTTCTAGCAGGATCGCTTAATATCAAGTATCCAGTGTAACCCGTGACTTGAGTTATTATCTTGAGATCGGAGACTCGGCGACTTGATTGCCGGCTACCAGATCGAAGTTCATCATCATGTTTTCCTCTGAGCTAAACCCTCTCCCAAACGCCTGTGTCGTCTTGCCCCAAGACAAGTTACCCTTGGTAACGTCTGCCGTGATTATCCCACGACAGTTGGCGCCCACCGTGGGGCCTGCGTCCAAAGGTGTTTACATCACGGGAGAAGCTCGGAAGAACATGGAGAATCTTGTCGTCGGCGAGATCTACATCGACCACGAAGGAGAGAAGATGGTGGACGATTCCGGTTGGGGACCGGAGTCGGATCACCTCGAATCCGGGTCCATCGTGACAATCGGCCGGATCAGCGTCTTCATCGGTATGGTATGTACTTCCGGTTCGATCCCTGACAATTTTGGATCTGATTCTGTGTCAGGGGAGGCCACTTATATCCAATCAGATGGAGAAGAATAAGTCGGAACGACAAAACCGGCAGAAGAACCCATCACGAAGTGGGAACAGCTGGAGGAGCCGGCATGGACCCCACGTGACCGGGTCGGTAGAGAGGATGATACCGAGTCTATTCTGGATCTGCTGGAAAACCGATATGAGGAAAATAGCAGCGAAGAGGAACAGCATGAATTCGTACCAAGCATTGTGCGCCGGGTTGCGGTCTACACGGCCCCCGCGACCAATCTCGATCATGAGAACGCGACCGCAGCCGCAGCTGGGGCACCACAAGCGTTGACTCAGCAGCAAGGTGCGGCAAATGGAAACCCAGTCCTGATCCGGGTTGATGGAGAATCGGCATCTGTTACCAGCCGTGCCACAGATGATGAGTTGCAGGCAAACACGTTCGGATTTCTAGCGAACCGGACACCAGGGGCGGGTCCTTCAAATCCACGACACCCGGCCATGTTCAATAACAATCTGATCCTAGATCCCACAGTTCTTGCCACGGTTATCACCCCAGAGAACGCGACAGAACGTGCTAGGGATCTAGATGTAGCCCGTCGTGCATTGGAGCAACAGAGAAGGTAAGTAGAAGCAGAAAAGCAAGGGATGGCCACGCGCCAACGTGAGCTGGACGCACTGGAAACCCGGCTCCGAGAGGAAACAACCAGAATACATCAAAGGCACCAAACCAGGTTACCAGTGTTGGGTGGGGTTATAAATCCGGCTGCATTGTTTATCACGCCTCAAGACCAACCGATCCCAGCGGCGAACCAAGGAACTGCACCTCAGCCAGCAACCGCGGGAATACATCCGGCAAACGAGCAGGCCGGGTTACCCTTGCCACAGACTGGGATTGCAACCGGTAACACATTGCCACCGCCACCACCGTCGCGTTTTTGCACACCTGCAGGTCACTACAACAATCCTATGGACAACGTGTACGCAGCGACACTTGCATTGAATCAAATCCCTGTGAGAGAGTCGCCCCACGCAGAGCAGACCCGGCGGGCGATCGATATGTTGCACACTACGGTGGCGCAGCAAGCCAATTATCCGGATCATAGAAGTGGAATGCATGGGACGCCATACGCCAGTCAGCAACGAGGTAATACCGGAAATATCCCAACAAGTTCAGTGCGGCGGAGGGAAGAGCAGCAGCAAATGCCGCCTCCTCCCCACGTTCAGGCGGTATCGGCGGCATCAGCAGCGCAAGCTGTTGTGGATAGCTCTAGGGCCAGGAGGGCCGGGGCCGGGCCTGTAGTACATGGATTACCAGCAGCACCGCGTCTAGCTTTGCCCCCCGCAGGATCACACGTTTCCCGAGTAAGGCCAGCTTCTACCATTCTTGCAGGACCTAAGTGTCTCTCGGACAACATCAGGGCTGAACCTTACCCTGAAAAGTTCAAAGAACCAGGAAAGGTAGTAAATTACGAACCGACTATGGATCCAGAAACATGGTTGAGTAGTTATGAGATGGCAATGTCGATTCGCAACGCATCCGAGAATCTCCAAGCCAAGTTCATGTACTTGATGATGTCAGAAGGAGCAGCAAAGTTATGGTTCACCAATCTGCCAGAAGGATCTATCAAGTCCTGGGAGGAGTTGAAAACCGCGTTTGTCAAGCACTTTCATGGGACGTGCAGAAAGCTATTCACTATTGATGACCTAGAACGATGCGTCCAAAAGAAGGGGGAGTCGGCGCGCAGTTGGGTGCGCCGGGTTATGGAAATAATTCACTCGTCCACAGATATTCAGCCCAAGGATGCATTACAAGCTATGGCGAAAACCTGCAAGTATACACCTCTAGTGCAAAAGTTAACTCGCATGAAATCCAGTCGGAATGCTTCGGAGGTTACGATGGGAGAATTGATGGATGCGTGCAACAAACACGCCGCAACAGATACCACGGAAGATGAAGTTGATGACAAAAAATCAAAAGCAAACACAAGTAATAGTGGAAGAACCGGCAACGGGTCAGCACCGGGTAACAACGGAAACAGCCAGAACAAGCGCCCGCTTGAAGGAGGCTCCGAGTTTGTCGCCCACACAGAAGTCGGGTCTTCGAGACCCAGGGCAGAAGGAAATTTTAACACTGGAAACCACAATGGAGGAAACTATCAAGGGCCGCCAAGGCCGAGCAACAATTGGGACATCTTTAGAATGCCGTGCCCGAAGCACAGCAGGAACGGTAGGCCGGCTAATCACTCCCTGGAGCAATGCGCCGACCTACAGAGATGGAAGAACGAGGAAGTGAACAGAGCCATGCGAGGAGCAGGCCGGGGAGGAGGACCGGGTCCAGGTGGAAACCCGGGCAATGGCCCACCCCCAGCCGGTAACCCGACAGCTGGAAATCAAGGCAACAATCAAGGGGGAGCTGGAGGTTTTCAGGATAACCCCAAACAGCTGGGTCAATATCACGTGCATACTACAGGAGGTTCTAGCAAGGACAAAAAGATACTGAAGCAAGCGGTAAACTCAGTTTCTGCGGCCGTTCCGAGGTATCTGAGGTGGTCAGAACAGGAGGTAACATGGAGCAGAAGAGATCACCCGGAAAGAATAGAACACCCGGGAGTCTTAGCATTGGTTGTTGCACCACAGGTCAATGGATACGAGCTGAAAAAGGTCCTCATGGATGGAGGAAGCAGCATCAACATCCTGTACTGGGAAACCTTTCTACGCATGGGTCTCAAGGAATCTCAGCTACAAAAAAAAGTACAACAATTTTTCATGGGATAGTGCCGGGTCATTCAGCGTGCCCCGAGGGAAAAATCGCATTGGAGGTAGCTTTTGGGGAATCAAAGGACAATTATCGAGTTGAGTGGCTTACTTTCGAGGTGGTTAAGTTGCGCAGTCCTTATCACGCGCTATTCGGAAGGCCGGCTTATGCCAAATTCATGGCAAGGCCGTGTTATGTGTATCTACAGCTAAAAATCCCGGGTCCCAAGCAGACCATTACCATACATGGAAATCGAGATATAGCAGCTGAATGCGATGAAGGAGACGCAGCAATGGCCGAGCAAGCCTGTAGAAAAGAGGAACTCAAGAATTACCGGTCTCAAGCAGACCCGGATGACAGAACCGCATCGAAAAGGCCAAGCACTGAGGGCGAAAGAGCAAAGTCCAAGGCAGCACAAGATGCTAAGATGGTAGCTTTCATCAAGGATGATTCCTCCAAACAATCGGGCATAGGAGAAGAAATCGCACGACCGTTCGCAGCCAGCCGCGATATGGAGACACCTCACCCGGATTGGCTAGCAAACCCGGTACTCATTATGAAAAAGTCTAACAAATGGAGAATGTGTGTCGGTCACGTCAGCCCGGGACCGATTCCCAAGAAGAACTAAAACAATGTAATAGGCAGCAGGTTTCAGACGCGCTCTTTTCCTACCCAGGGTACCTAAGGGGACTGGAAGGTTTTTAATGAGGCGGCTTGATGACCCAAACTTTCTCGTATCAATAAAGAGATGGTTATCAAGTCTTATTTTATTATGATCTTTGCTTCGGTTAAAGGTAAATATTTGTCTATTTGCTATCAGTACATCAGTATCATCAAGTGTGTTGCATATATATAGGTCTTGGGGGCTGATTGCTCGAATAGCACAGTTACAAACCCAAAGACCCGGCCTAGATGCCTATGAGTTATAAGGGTCGATTACTCGCAAACGAGTACGGCTGCAATCTTATAACCGGACAAAGGAGCCAAATTTTCTTGACTTTTCTTACTTAACCTCGATGTGACTCGCACTAAAGTGGCATGATTTGCTCGCTTACGATTACAATCAGCCATGAAGCCCAATGGGACTTGCCTGATCTTGTTTTCGTATAGATGTAACAACATGGTATCCACGCAAAAGCCGGCTTATAGTACAAGATAGTCAAAAGGGTCATCTAAACCACAAGTTATGCAGAGTACAAGCCTAATAGCCGGAAACTCAACGTGTATCAAGCGTAACTTCATTATCTATGTGAAACGACTCCGGGTTTCGGCTTAGCAACAACAAGTTTGTTCTCTTCGAAAAGACCACACACCACAGACTCGGAAATTCGGGCCTTGGGGACTGTGGGTTTCGAAACAGAATCAAGTTGTTTCGTCGCTAAGCTCGAAAGACCCCAATATCTGAGTCGTGGGGACTTGGGGACTTCAAGAAAAGTCCACCTGTCAAAACTCATGATACTCGGAAAACGAGTCTAACAAAAAGAAATGTAAAGAAAGTTGGATATCAAGAATAAGTTCAAAAATAGACAAGTATCAAGTTCATCAAAAGGCCTAGAAAGGCACGAAGTATATCACGGAATTAAAGTACGTTACAAATTGCGATACCAGTATCAAGGGTGCACAGGCGCACCGTCAAAAGAATACTTATTTTGAATAAAAGCATCAGATGATCGAAGTATTATGATGGCATTTGCCTATTCGGCTTTCTGAGTAGGGTCCACATCTTTGCCCTTGCCCTCCGGGTCTTGGTCCTGGGCTTGCTCTTTAACTCTCCCGGCATCATCACCCGGATTCTTCGTCAGGACGGATAGGCGGAAGGACAGCTGGTGTAGAGGTGGTTGGCTCTGATCCTAACTCGGCCTCTCTCTTCGCAGTTTCTTCACTCTTCCTGGCCGAGTCAGCAGCCCATTTCTCCAAAATATCAAAGGGCGGGGGTGCGTCCTCCTTCACGATTTTACCTTCAGCATCGTACGCACTCATAATTGTGTTCAGATCCATACTATCGGCCAAAGTGGTTGTCGCGTGACGCACTGCGGATTGTATGGCCTTGAAGTCCTTGGGTACAAACTTGGAGCCATCAGCTTTGAATTCTGGAAACCTGGATATTACCTTTGCCGGATCAAGCTTCGGAAAAATAAGCCTTAGCCAGTGTAAAGGCCCGGGTCATACCAATCCGGCATGCCGAACGTTTCCAGATCTCAATCCAGGCAGGCACGGTGGAGCAGGCTTGGATAAGATTTTCTTCACCTGGATATACCTCAGTAGGCCACTTCACGGCGTCCAGTATAAACTTCGTGCCGGCAAAGAAAGTCCGGAGCACAGTCTTTAGAGTTTTAGCCTTTGCAATGACATCCTCTTCTGGGGCAGCAAGGTTGGCACCTGCAGTTGAAACAAAGGAAGGACATATCAGTAATCCCGAGTATCATGTAATAAAGTAAAGGCATGAAGTCAGTCGGCAGCAAAAACTTACTAAGCAAGATGCGATAGGTATCGGTAACCTGGTCCGTTAATTTCTTCAGTGCGGTCTGAGCAGTGTTGCACTTCTTCTTGTATTTAGACACGTCCTTCTTCAAGGTTTCCACGTTCGCCTCAAGGGCTTCTCTCCGCTTTACCTCGGCAAGAAGAAGTTGTTCGGTCTTGAGCAAAATTTCATCAGACCGGGTCATCTGCGCCTGTAAGGAACAAGGAGCACAAGTATCAGTCGGGTATTATGGCAAGCTGAATATTGCATAAAGTACCAAGCACAACTTCAACAAGTTATGCTCGGAACTTGGGGACTAGGCGTACACTACGAGATATCAAGTATTGTTACCTGGTGCTCTGCGGCCATGCGCTCCAGAATATTGCTCTCTGAGGTCTTCATAGTGAGGAGAGTGCTCATCAGCTGATCAAAAGTATCATTACCCGTGTTAGAGGACCCGGGGCCTTGGAAACTCGGAGACGGAGTTTTCTTCTTAGCGGGAGACGGCATCCGGGTCATCCGAATGTCGGAATCTGGTGCTCCTCCTCCCGCACCCAAAGTGGCAGCTTTTTCCTTCTCGCTTGCGTGCGAGGCTATCGGATACTCGGCTTCTTGTCTGGCCGGGCTTATTGGTGACACTTGTTCTTCGCCGCCAGCTACGACTGTCATATTATCAGTCGGGTTCCCCTTACCCGGGACATCGGTCCCCATATCCTCTTGGTCGCTAATAATGACCGTGGCCCTATAGACAGTATGAGTGAGCAGTTAGCGTGAAACCAGGAAAAGGTGATGAAAATGTGATAAAACGTCAGGAAAGGAACTTTACCCGGGATTCACCGCATAGTCCGCAGGGAATTCGCTGCTGGATCCGGACGAAACTGAAAAACATCAAGCAAGATCTTGTGAGGGAATGGTTCAGGAAGATTTTTTCATTCAAGAAAGGATAAGGTAAATACCAGCGCGTCGAGCCGGAGACGATGGAATACCCGGGTTAAGAGCACCATCACCAGGGTAATTTCGAGTCGCTCTGCGCTTGGTCATAGGCGACTCCTTCAAATACGGCCAGTGGAATAACGTTAAGATAGCTCATGCATGTCATCAAAGGAATACGAATTGGACACAAGGAAACGATATGGAACCTTGAAGGCGACCCCTCGGGTTTTTCTCTTAGATCCGACTTCGATTGTCGGCTCCACTTCATCCTCATCACTGGCGGATTCCACCCTGCCGTCAGTTTCTTCTTCTTCGTCCTTGTCCTCTTGCTCTGGAAGTTATCAAGGTTATAGTTGGAAAATGAAGGAGCTATGACGAACTTAAAGGAACTAAATGAAACCCGGAGGGCACCTTCATCCGAGTTAACGACATCTTCTTGTTCCTCTGGACTTTCGGAGCTAGGAGGAGTCTCGATCTTCCAAAAATCATCATCAGCCTGAGATGAAGGTATCAGAACAAGGGTTATCAGCTGTACCAAGTGGAAAGAGCGAAGGTAAAAACATGAAAATCGGATCTTTACCTTGGGAGCTGGGTTCTCGAGCGTGAAGGGCTCTAATCCGGCTATGTTCCGGATTACCTCTAGCTTTTCTGTCAGAAAACCCTTGATAGTTTTATTGGTGTCGCCAGCCGCAAAACTGTTGGTAGAGTACCGGAGCGGGTCTGTGGTGTGCCCCGAATACTCGCACATTAACTTTGTGCGGATGGAATTGGGCTGGATCCGGAAATCGACCCAAGTTTTCACTAGGTTAAGCCCAATGAGACCTTGGGACGAAAGAATAGTGATTTTGGCTAATAAAGGTTGAATTGCCTTCCTGTCCGAGTCAGGGGCAAAGGCGTTGAAGTTCTCGGAGATGTCAAGAAGGCCCTCCGAGTAACCCGGCAGTTTCTTTTGGCCGGGTGGGGAGGTGTCCCGGCAGTAGAAGTATGAGAGTTGCCAATGTTTGACGTGGGAGTTGAGGGTAAGAGGTGGCATTAGAGAGTTCTTGCAGCGCTGGATAGAAACCCCGCCGCAAGCGAGAAGTGCCCCGTCACCGCTTTCGCGGCACGGTTTGCACTGGAAAAGTTCGACGAAAAGAGCCAAACTTGGCGAAGTGCACAAGTATGACTCGGAGAGAACGATGAAGTGGGAGATATTTAACACAGAGTTAGGACCTATGTCATATATACGAAGGCCATAATGGCTCAGAATGTCACGGAAGAAAGGGTGACCCGGAGGACGGAAGCCCCGGGTCACGTGCTCCACAAAGCATATTACCTCATCCTTTGCCGGTGTAGGCCGGGTCTCGTTACCCGGCACACTCCATTGGATATCCTCTTGAGGGGGAAGAACCCCTAGCTCGACCAGTTCTTCTAACTTGGCCTAGGTGACCGTAGATCTCGCCCAGTTGGCGGATATGGAGTTGATGGTCTTGGTCTTGGTCGGCTGCTTTCCCTGTTTCTTGGGAGCCATGGGTTTAACCTGCAAAGTACAAGGTAGAAGGGCATGAGGATTAAGACTCGGAAACCGTGAGCTGGTCGAATATCGGTGAGGGATATCGAGACAACATGGAAGTTACATACTATCCGGGTATCATTCTGCGGAGCAAGGTTCAAGCTATCCGGGTATCAAACATCATTATAAAAATCATGGAGGCTTATGTATTGAAAGAATGTTTGAGGGCGATGGATGGTTACACAGGTACCTATTGCGAACAAAAAGAACCGGGAAAGGGAAGATTTTCCGGGTGACAGAGACAAGGGCGGAAAAATTGGGCGGTCTGAGCCCAGACTAGAGATTCCATTTCTAGATTTGTGGCAAAATTAGCAACTATGGGCGGTAGGGAAGTGAAATAAAGTCTATATCCAATCCATTGGATGAGCTAGAATGAATACAAGCAATCTAATTCGGCATGACCAGGAAAATGGCTGGCGGGTTGACTTAGATCTAATCTGAAGAAAGTCAAGAAATTGCGGAGGCCAGTTAACGAATATGAGAGGCTTACTGGAGGAGATCGAAGTGAAGCTCGACGGAGGCAAATGGCACAAGCTTGGTGCCCCTTTGCGATTCCCGGTGTAACATCCCAAGTATGAAATATCCCTTAGAATGTTTGATTTCTTGTTTAATTCAAGTATTGCATCATGTCATCATGTTTAATTATTTGTTTGCATTTGTTTACTATTTGTTTTGCATCTGTTTTATCTTGTTTTCATAATGAAACTCAAACAAATTCAAATGGTTATTTCATACTTGCTCTGTTACAACTTTTGGAATAAAAATCACAAATGAAAACAACCAATTTGTTCCATTTTATTCCATGTTGATCACTCATTAATTTGTTGGTTTTAATCAAACAAGTAATTCAATCCATTAATTCTAAATCACCTTCAAATTCAAACCAACTCTTCAAATCAGTACCCATTTTGAATCTATGACATTCACCAAACAATTATAATCATTGATCACATTAACTAATAGGGGTCACCCTATTAAAATGCCTTGTTTTCATTAATGTTTAATTAATATCAAAATTCTTTCAAATTTGGTTTATTTTCCAAACAGCACAAAACTTTAAATATTTTTGAAGTTCAAACTTGATAATTGGTTGTATTTAACACAATGAGTTCACCCTAATTTTCCTAGAATTTTTCCTAACCTACAAACCATCCTTTACTTCCAAATTTGTTTTCTGCAAAAAAAAAAAAAAAACAGAACAAGATAAAGGAGAAAACTGCAGCGCGCGCAGCACCTAAGCCTCTACCCAGCCAGCCCAAACCCACCTAACCCACCTAGCGCGCAGCCCAGCCCTTTTATCCCGCGCGTACCGGTTCGCTTATAACGCCGTCGTCCTCCTCCGCGGTACGGCAGTCCATCGGGACATGCCACGGCGGCAGAGCGCTCCGTCGACGGTGATCTGAGCCCCCGAGGACCTATAAGTACCCCCTAGGGCTCCGCGCCAAGCCCTAGGCCCTAGGTTATCTATCCCCCCTCAAATCGCCGCCGCCAGCCCTCTCACTCCGCCGATCCCCAGCCACTGTTCCCCACTGGAGACCGCCACTTCTGAATTTCTGCACGCCGCCGTCGCCATGGTGCACCAATCCCCCACCTAGCTGCTGCAAACGTTCCGCCACGGTTCCGTCTTCCTTTTGCACACCGGAGTGGAGCTCGCCATCGACTACAGGAGCGCCGCCGTCCACGACTCCGCCGCAGCTGCCGTCGTCACGCCGTCGTCATCCACCCTCTGCCACGCCTACAAACGGTGGTGAGGACCACCGTCCCCTCCCATCTCATCTCCTCTCTGTTGCGCATCCAGGTATGCACACGCACGCGTCCAGCAGCAGCCACGGCGCAGCACGGCCGTTGATCCCCTCCGGCGAACTCGTTTCCGTCAGCGAGAGGTTCAGTTACCGCGCAAAGATTCAGTTAAAAGTTCAGAAAGCACTTTGTAACAATATCCTCCCTGCGTATCTGAACCTGACAACAAACGTGCAACAGCGCAGCTGGTTCAGTGAACGCGCAGCGAGCGAGAGGTGCAGGGTTCGAGCCCCTGCCCTCGCGGGATAAAATCCCGTCTTTTTTCGACTAAGTACTGACAGGGAGGGCCCCCTGTCAGTCACTCATGTGGCCACGCAAGCACAGCAAGACTTGGGCCCCCTGGCAGTGCCTGGGTAGATGATCTGTGCGTATAAAAAGTTTAAAATACTTTCTGTTTTCAAATCCAGGTCCAATTAAATCACAGATTGGTCCCTAGTTTCCTTTTGCTTATAACTTTTATTTTATAACTCTAAAAACTGAAAATAAAATATGTGTGCTAGTCTAAATTTAATTGTCTATCTTTTGGTATCATTTGTTTCCTGTTTTGAAATTTCAAAATGCAATTCAAATTTGAATTCAAATAATTCAAATGCAAATTGCTAAATTCAATAACTAATTCATTATTAATCCAATAAATACAAATAAAATATGTTTTCCATACCATTTTGAATAACCTATTCAAATATAAATTTTGTTTCATGGTTTGAATAATTTAAATTGCCTAAATAATTTAATCCTTGTTTAATTCAATTAAATTTGATAAAATCATAACTTGCTCAAAATAAAATATTTTTGAACATGCAAAATATGTTTTCAAACCATCAAAGTGTGAACTTTTCAAATGTGAGTTTGAATTTGTGTGTTGAACAAGTAAAATTGAAATAAAAATTCACACCTGTTTTAAATTCAATTAAAACTTGTTTAATATTGTTTAATTCATAATAAATTCATCCTAATTCCAATTTCAATATTTGAAACACGTAATGCAACTAAAAATTGATGTTCTTTTCAAATATAAATTTTGTTAATTGTTTTGCACACTTTAAATTGATGAAAACAATAATTGTTGGTGTGACATGTTTAAGTAACCCAAAATTTCTAAACTTAATAAATGATTTCCAAAACTTGTTAAATCCTTTACCACTTGCATCTATTATTGTTATTATTGTTATTTTGTTGTTAACATCATGCATGCATCATGCTAACAACTTTCACATAATAATTAATGGTAAATCATTTGTTCCACTTAATTCATGGACCCTTTCCTGTATGCAACTCAAAATTGCATAGGGGTCCATCTTAATTGTGTTACCATGTCACTTAGTTTATTTTGATGCAACCATTAACTTGTCATGCATCATCTTTGGTTGTGCACTATGCCATGACAATGATTGTTTATATTTCTGCCTTGTTTGTTTGCTTCTTCTCGAATAGACGACGACGTTGAGACAGACGATCTTTACACCACCCCTTCTGAGGATCTAGCTCAGTACCCGGCTGCTGAGTTTGCAGGCAAGTTATCACTCACATGAACCATTGTGTTCCTTTCAACCCTGGTTACCGATACTTTCCGTTGTCTATTTCAGCTAGCCTTAGTGGTAGTTGTTTCTGTTACGAACCTATCACATGAATCCTTTAACCCCGATATTGCCTCACCACCACTCCTACAACCCTATTGATTGAGCCAGTGTCTTACTAGCATGCTTAGGTTGTTTTGCTCGAGTCTGTTACCCGTTACTTTCAGTTACTATATTTTATTATGTTCTGGGGGGCTCGATGTTTAATCAATCAATCAATCATGCTAATGATATTGTTAATAATAATTTGATGATAAGGCACCGGCAGGAGGCCCTGTGTGGTTTTGAGGCCTGCTAGTGTCGACCCTAATAGGAAAAGGGTCTTGTCTACTGATCCATGATGAGCGCACTACCCGCATGTGGGAAGCGAGTATGGGCGCCCCCCTCAATTTGATTCGATTCGCATCTCGTCCAAATCATCTCATTTAGTTCGTGTTTTCCATTTGCCGCATGCATGTTTTTGCGAGCCCAGCGCAGGGTGGAACTTTTGTAGTCGGCATATAGGGGGACACGTTCTTAGAGTGCTATGAGGGTCCATTTTCTTCTGGGCTCGATTAGTCGTGCGCCCAAGGTGCTTTGGGCTTGATGCGAAGAAGAGTTGAGTTGTGTTGAGTGCCCCGCTTGGTGGGAGGCATCCCATCTGGCGGGTTATTCATACGTGTACGGCCAAATTGGTGCAACCCTGCAGGGATAATCTTCTCGAGAAGCCGTGTTTTCCGCGGTTATGGATTACTTGGTGAAAGTACTGGCTAACAAGTACTCAGGACAACTTAAACCTAATGACTCACAATCTCACACCCCATGATTAACAATTTGACTAGTAATAGGATTATTGTCACAACAACTTGTTTCATCCTTAATCCAACTGTGTGAGTTATCCTCGGGTTGCTTCTTTGGATAAGGGGCGAGATCCAGGATGGGTTTGTTTGAAGTTATCTTTCAGTTGGTTACCATACTCGATCTTATCTCCTTTTCTGATAGTTGGAAGTGGTAGAATCTCTGTAGTTGGTTAGTGCAGCCAGTTGCAGCATCTGTTATATCCCCTTCCTTTCCGTTGAACCCAAGTCATCTGTACTTGTGTTGACGGGTAACACTTTGGTGAACTGTGAGTCTTGCTTGCCAGTACATCTATGTACTGACCCCTTTGGGGCTGTGGTTTCCGCAGACTACGCTTACGAGGATCCAGGTGACGGCTACTACGTGGAGTTTGACGAGGCTGCTGACGAGTAGTTAGCGGACCCGGGCAGGATCCGAGACATCGTGGATTGGCTCCGTCTTTATTTCAGTTTCCGGCTTCTTAAGCCTATTTGGATTTGTCTGTACTCAGACCCCTTTGAATGCTTCCGCTGAGATGTAATGATGATATGTTGGGACATGTGTCCTCTGGATGATTGTATTTGCTATTCTCTGCCCTAGTGAGGGCCAGTTGCAACTTATTTCAATCTTTTGTGTCTTAGGGGCATGTTGTGTTATCCTTTTGTTCAAAGTCGTTGACGTACCATGTGTGTATGGTATGAAGTACGTCAATGGTAGTGTCCTGATTTCTACGGGATAGTTTACATCGACGGTGAACAGTAGCGATGGGTTGTCACACATAAGTGTTGGCCTACTCGTAAGAGGACGCAGGTGCCGGTAAGCCCCGTAATCCCATCAGAATACTGTTTAGTTCGTACGGTGAGTATCCTCTAGAAGTCCGGGTGCGACAAATGGTATCAGAGCCTGTCTGCCTGTAGGATCCCTTTTCACTGGTCGCAGTTGAGTCTAGAAACTATTTTGTAGCTATATAGGAAAAATGAAACGTGAGAGTAGGAATTCTGCCATTTTTCTTCTTTCCCCACCCACCCACCCTTTTCTGGTAAGGAAGTGCAACGTTGTTTTCTCTTCTCACCTAAACTTTCAAGTTAGGATTTCACGTGTTTTGGGTTCTCCGTAGTACCTCAGGAGTTTTGGTCTCGTGTTTCCCGATGTTGCTCCAATATCCTGTTCTTTTCAACATCCTTTTCGTCCGTTGAACCTTGTTGTTGCTTTCCACATCAGTTCTCTACCGGCGTCTAATCAAAACTTCCCCGATCATCTGCAGATGGATCTCAGGTTCTTCCCGCAGGTGGTTCGGATGACTCGTTGTGAGAGCACCGCCGGTTATCCGGAGATGCTGAGAGACATGGTCACTTATGGGGTTCCATTGGGCACCAGAATACCAGGTCTACGAGCAGCAGCGAGAGTTTGACCAGACCTACTACCAGGCTATCGTCTACATTCTGTCAGATGATGGCATGAGCGTTGTCCACCGCTACGAGGCAGTAGGTTCCACAGTGGATATGGCCGTGCAGCAGGCAGCTTACGTGAGTCTCACCGTCCTCCGTGCTGACTACTGGGGGTTTGACGATTCTATCTATCGCCACATCCCCCGTGGTTACATCACTTCAGCGGGAGCTCACTTCACCCTCTACGACAACCTGGATGTCTACGAGCATGATAACACCAGGCTGCACACCACCGCTCAGTTTGTGAGGCACAGTGACGCTGTTGCCACCACACTTTCTCAGGAGTTAGCCTCAGTCAGGGAGCAGCTCTATCTTGCTTTGACTCGTCTGGCTACGTACACCACAGACTTTGTTGGAGATGAGCGCTTTGCACGTTTCCATCAGACAGTTGGACGTAGTTTGCCAGATGCGGGAGGTTACGAGCCGATCAGAGGTCCACTTCTCAACCTCGGAGCTGGTTACACTGGGATTCCACGCTTTGGAGCACAGGGAGACGACGCTTTCTACTTCACCACACCGAGAGTTGCTCACAGAGCAGTCCCGATCTACGTGGATCGTCGTTCTACCTACTTCCGGGGGATTCCTCCTCACCGTATCTCTCGTCGTACTACTCACCGCCGTCCTGCGTGATGAGCATGGGAGTACCGATGTATCCATTCCTAGCTATGTTTAGTTATCCTTTGTATTCCGAACCATGTATTGGTGTGTTGGATATTCTGATGTATTTGAACATGTGATGATGTACCTGTTGGTTATCTATTCATGCGTCGGAATAATCTATCTTTCGGTTACCAAGTCTATCCTTTTCTGTTGTTGTGCTAAAATGCATGTCTATTCAGGATGCCGCCGACAAGGAGCAACCCGCCTGAACCACCTCCGCTCACGGAGCTGTTGACTCAGATGACTCAGGTCGTGGCTCAGATGGCCCAGATCCAGGCTAACCAGCACAACAACCAGAATGCTCCGCGAGTCAGCATCAAGGAGTTTCTGAGCATGGGTCCGAGAGCTTTTGTGGCAACACGTGAGCTTCTGGATGCTGATGACTGGATCAGGGAGATGAACAGGGCTCTGGACATTGCTCACGTTGCTGAGGAGGATAAAGTCAAGTATGCCACCTACCTACTGAAGGGTCAGGCAGCTACCTGGTGGGAGAACTACCAGACCATGAGAGATGGCTATCCTATCACCTGGGGATGTTTCAAGGATGCTTTCCTGAAACACCACATCCCAGATGGTCTCATGGAAAGGATGCGTGAGGAATTTTGCTCTCTCAAACAGGGCAAGCTGGACGTCATTGGCTACCAGAACGAGTTCAATCGTCTCGCTCGATACGCTGGTGATGAGGTGTCGACTGAAGCCAAGAAGATGGCAAGGTTCTGCCGAGGTTTTAACCCGGAACTGAAGTACGCTCTCACCAACATCAGGTGCAAGGACTTCGAGGAGCTCGTGAACACCGCGCTCAATGAGGAGAATGGGCGCAAGGCGTTCGAAGAGTCCCGTAAGCACTCGCGTGAGGGTGGTTCCTCCTCCAACATGACCACCCCTCCGCAGAAGCGCCGCATCTGGGTGCCAAATGCTGCTGTCACTAGGGCTCCATATGCCCAAGCTTCTCCAGGCTCTGCTCCCCGCCCACCCAACCCATCTCAGATGCAGGGTCAGAGGGTTCCAATGGGGCAGCCAAGGCCGGGTCCTTCTCGTGTCGTCACTTGCTACAAGTGCAAGGATACTGGACACTATGCTGATAAGTGCACTCAGAGGCAGCTACCTCCACCTCCTCGCCCCAACACCAACCAGGCAATGGTTCGTGCTCCCCCGGCTAAAGCCTTCAACTCCAACAACAGGCCTGTCGGGAGGACCGCGAGGGTGAATCATATCAAGGCCGACAAAGCTGAGGAAGCCGCTGACGTCGTTCTCGGTATATTACCCGTAAACTCTATTCCAGCTAAAGTGTTGTTTGATACCGGAGCATCGCATTCTTTTCTGTCAAAGATTTTTGCAAAAGCATACAATCTAGTTCTGGTTCCGCTAAGCAATCAAATGACTGTTCACTCTCCGGGACCACAAATGTTGACTTCCAAGATAAGTATGGACAATCAAATCCTAATTGGAGGCCGCATATTCCTTGCTTCACTCATGTTGCTGGGAAATTCTGACATTGATGTCATTCTGGGTATGGATTGGTTGAAGACCCACAAAGCTAAAATTGACTGTGCTCAAAAGTCAATAACTCTCTCTCACCCTTCGGGCCAGATAGTCTATTCTCCTTATGGATCAAGTTCTGTTCAGCTGTTCAACCTCGATGCTAAACCTCTTCCTGCAATTGAAAATGTTCCGGTGGTTTGTGAATTCCCTGACGTCTTTCCAGAAGAGTTGCCAGGGATGCCTCCGGACAGAGCAGTTGAGTTCGTGATCGAGCTTGAGCCAGGTACTGCTCCAATCTCTAAGCATCCATACAAGATAGCTCCTCCTGAACTGAAATTGTTGAAGGAGCAAATTGATATGTACATGGAGAAAGGTTACATTCATCCTAGTTCCTCCGCTTGGGGTTGCCCAACTCTGTTTGTTGCCAAGAAGGATCAAACAAAAAGACTCGTGGTTGACTATCGTCCTCTCAACGAGAAAACCATCAAGAACAAGTATCCAATTCCTCGTATCGATGATCTTTTTGATCAACTTGCTGGAGCCTCAATATTCTCAAAGTCGGACTTGAGGATGGGTTACCATCAAATAAAGATCAGAAATGAAGATATTCCAAAGACAGCTTTCACCACTCGTTACGGTCTATATGAATACACCGTCATGTCCTTTGGTCTCACCAATGCACCGGCAACGTTCTCAAGACTCATGAATTATGTCTTCCATGAATACCTCGACAAGTTCGTTGTGGTATATCTCGATGACATTCTAGTCTACTCAAAATCCGAGGAAGAGCATGGAGAACACCTTCGTCTCACTCTCATGAAACTTCGCGAGCATCGTCTATATGCCAAGTTTTCCAAATGTGAGTTCTGGATTCCAGAAGTTGCTTACCTTGGACATATCATCTCTGCCAAAGGCATAGCCATTGACCCAGAAAAGGTTAAGGCAATTGTTGACTGGAAACCTCCTAAGACGGTGAAGCAAGTCAGAAGTTTTCTTGGCTTGGCTAGCTATTGCCGTCGTTTCGTCCAAAACTTCTCCAAGATTGCTAAACCTCTCACTGATCTCACAAAGAAGGACAAGAAGTTCGTTTGGACTCCACAGTGTGATGAAAGTTTCAACCTCCTGAAGATTAAACTCACTTCCACACCAGTTCTGGTTGGCCCAGATACTACCAAACCTTTCCAGATATTCTGCGATGCATCTCTCCAAGGTCTAGGTGCAGTTCTTATGCAAGAACGTCAAGTTGTGGCTTATGCTTCACGTCAGTTGAACCCACATGAGCAAAACTATCCCACACATGATCTTGAACTTGCAGCAGTTGTGTTTGCCCTCAAGAAATGGAGACAATACTTGTTGGGTAACAAAACTGAAATCTTTTCTGATCATAAGAGTCTGAAATACATCTTCACTCAGCCAGTCCTAAACCTCAGGCAAAGGAGATGGATTGAGAAGATTAAAGACTTTGATCTCACCATTTCTTACACTCCAGGCAAGGCTAATGTTATGGCCGATGCTCTCAGTCGCAAGTCATATTGCAATAATCTCATGATCATGGAAAGCCAACCTCCACTTCATGAAGAATTCCAGAAGCTGAACCTTGGTCTTGTCCCTCAAGGTTACCTTGCTAGCTTGACAGCCAGTCCAACTCTCGAGGACAAGATTCGTTCTGAACAACTTCGTGATACTGAAATCAAGAAGATTGTAGAGCACATCAAGGAAGGCAATGATAAATTCAAGTCCTTCTCAATTGATGACAAGGGAACTGTGTTCTTCGAAGGATGCATTGCAGTTCCTCAGATTCAAAGTCTCAAGGATATCATTCTCAAGGAGGCTCATGAAACTCCTCTCTCCATCCACCCTGGAAGTACAAAGATGTACCAGGATCTCAAGACTCTGTATTGGTGGCCTGGCATGAAACGTGAAATTGCTCAATACGTTTTTGAATGCGACGTTTGTCAACGTGTTAAGGCAGTCCATCAGAAAACAGCCGGTCTACTCCAACCTCTGAAAATTCCTGAGTGGAAGTGGGACATGATTGAAATGGACTTCGTTACTGGGTTTCCAAAGTCCAAAAAGGGCAACGATGCAATCTTCGTTGTTATTGATCGTCTCACTAAGGTAGCTCACTTCTTTGCTGTCAAGGAAACTATCTCAGCTAGCCAGTTAGCAGAGCTCTACACAGCAAAGGTTGTTCCTCTTCATGGTGTTCCATTGGAAATAAGCTCAGACCGTGGAAGTATATTCACTTCTCATTTCTGGAAGAGTTTTCAAGAAGCTTTGGGCACCAAACTTCTGTTCAGCACAGCTTATCACCCTCAGTCTCAGGGGAAAGTCGAAAGAGTCAATCAGATTCTCGAGGATATGCTCAGAGCATGTGGTCTCTCCTTTGGCATGAAATGGGAGGATTGCCTTCCATATGCTGAATTCTCCTACAACAACAGCTACCAGGCAAGCCTAGGCATGGCACCATTTGAGGCACTGTATGGTCGCAGATGCAGGAGTCCAATCAATTGGTCTGGAGCTGGTGAACGTTCACTTAGGCCCTGACATTGTTAAGGAAGCCGAGGAGAAAGTTCATATCATTCGTGACAATCTCAGGATTGCTCAGTCTCGTTAGAAGAGCTATTATGATAGCAAGCACAGGGATATGATCTATGCACCTGGTGACAAAGCATATCTCCGTGTAACTCCCCTCAGAGGCACTCATCGTTTTGGTGTGAAAGGAAAGCTTGCACCAAGATACATTGGTCCTTTCAACATTCTCTCAAGGCGGGCAGAAAATGCCTATCGTCTTGAACTTCCAGAAAAACTATCCAAGGTGCACGATGTGTTCCACGTGTCACAGCTCAAGAAGTGTTTCAAAGATCCAGATCGTGCAGTTGATCATGATTCCATTGAACTGCAAGATGATCTATCTTATGAGGAGCACCCTATTCGTATTCTCGATGAGACCGAGCGTAAGACTCGCAACAAGAGCACCAAGTTCTTGAAAGTGCAATGGTCGCATCATTCCGATAAAGAGGCAACGTGAGAGACCGAAGAGGATCTTCGCAAGAAGTATCCGGACTTTTTCACTTCTCAGTAAGGAATCTCGGGGCGCGATTCCTTCAAGGGGGGGCGTTTTGTAACATCCCAAGTATGAAATATCCCTTAGAATGTTTGATTTCTTGTTTAATTCAAGTACTGCATCATGTCATCATGTTTAATTATTTGTTTGCATTTGTTTACTATTTGTTTTGCATCTGTTTTATCTTGTTTTCATAATGAAACTCAAACAAATTCAAATGGTTATTTCATACTTGCTCTGTTACAACTTTTGGAATAAAAATCACAAATGAAAACAACCAATTTGTTCCATTTTATTCCATGTTGATCACTCATTAATTTGTTGGTTTTAATCAAACAAGTAATTCAATCCATTAATTCTAAATCACCTTCAAATTCAAACCAACTCTTCAAATCAGTACCCATTTTGAATCTAGGACATTCACCAAACAATTATAATCATTGATCACATTAACTAATAGGGGTCACCCTATTAAAATGCCTTGTTTTCATTAATGTTTAATTAATATCAAAATTCTTTCAAATTTGGTTTATTTTCCAAACAGCACAAAACTTTAAATATTTTTGAAGTTCAAACTTGATAATTGGTTGTATTTAACACAATGAGTTCACCCTAATTTTCCTAGAATTTTTCCTAACCTACAAACCATCCTTTTCTTCCAAATTTGTTTTCTGCCAAAAAAAAAAACAGAAAAAGAAAAAGGAGAAAACTGCAGCGCGCGCAGCACCTAAGCCTCTACCCAGCCAGCCCAAACCCACCTAACCCACCTAGCGCGCAGCCCAGCGCTTTTATCCCGCGCGTACCGGTTCGCTTATAACGCCGTCGTCCTCGTACGGCAGTCCATCGGGAAATGCCACGGCGGCAGAGCGCTCCGTCGACGGCGATCCGAGCCCCCGAGGACCTATAAGTACCCCCTAGGGCTCCGCGCCAAGCCCTAGGCCCTAGGTTATCTATCCCCCCTCAAATCGCCGCCGCGAGCCCTCTCACTCCGCCGATCCCCAGCCACTGTTCCCCACCGGAGTCCGCCACTTCTGAATTTCTGCACGCCGCCGTCGCCATGGTGCACCAATCCCCCACCTAGCTGCTGCAAACGTTCCGCCACGGTTCCGTCTTCCTTTTGCACACTGGAGAGGAGCTCGCCATCGACTACAGGAGCGCCGCCGTCCACGACCCCGCCGCAGCTGCCGTCGTCACGCCATCGTCATACACCCTCTGCCACGCCTACAAACGGTGGTGAGCACCACCGTCCCCTCCCATCTCATCTCCTCTCTGTTGCGCATCCAGGTCTGCACACGCACGCGTCCAACAGCAGCCACGGCGCAGCACGGCCGTTGATCCCCTCCGGCGAACTCGTTTCCGTCAGCGAGAGGTTCAGTTACCGCGCAAAGATTCAGTTAAAAGTTCAGAAAGCACTTTGTAACAATATCCTCCCTGCGTATCTGAACCTGACAACAAACGCGCAACAGCGCAGCTGGTTCAGTGAACGCGCAGCGAGCGAGAGGTGCAGGGTTCGAGCCCCTGCCCTCGCGGGATAAAATCCCGTCTTTTTTCGACTGAGTACTGACAGGGAGGGCCCCCTGTCAGTCACTCATGTGGCCACGCAAGCACAGCAAGACTTGGGCCCCCTGGCAGTGCCTGGGTAGATGTTCTGTGCGTATAAAAAGTTTAAAATACTTTCTGTTTTCAAATCCATGTCCAATTAAATCACAGATTGGTCCCTAGTTTCCTTTTGCTTATAACTTTTATTTTATAACTCTAAAAACTGAAAATAAAATATGTGTGCTAGTCTAAATTTAATTGTCTATCTTTTGGTATCATTTGTTTCCTGTTTTGAAATTTCAAAATGCAATTCAAATTTGAATTCAAATAATTCAAATGCAAATTGCTAAATTCAATAACTAATTCATTATTAATCCAATAAATACAAATAAAATATGTTTTCCATACAATTTTGAATAACCTATTCAAATATAAATTTTGTTTCATGGTTTGAATAATTTAAATTGCCTAAATAATTTAATCCTTGTTTAATTCAATTAAATTTGATAAAATCATAACTTGCTCAAAATAAAATATTTTTGAACATGCAAAATATGTTTTCAAACCATCAAAGTGTGAACTTTTCAAATGTGAGTTTGAATTTGTGTGTTGAACAAATAAAATTCAAATAAAAATTCACACCTGTTTTAAATTCAATTAAAACTTGTTTAATATTGTTTAATTCATAATAAATTCATCCTAATTCCAATTTCAATATTTGAAACATGTAATCCAACTAAAAATTGATGTTCTTTTCAAATATAAATTTTGTTAATTGTTTTGCACACTTTAAATTGATGAAAACAATAATTGTTGGTGTGACATGTTTAAGTAACCCAAAATTTCTAAACTTAATAAATGATTTCCAAAACTTGTTAAATCCTTTACCACTTGCATCTATTATTGTTATTATTGTTATTTTGTTGTTAACATCATGCATGCATCATGCTAACAACTTTCACATAATAATTAATGGTAAATCATTTGTTCCACTTAATTCATGGACCCTTTCCTGTATGCAACTCAAAATTGCATAGGGGTCCATCTTAATTGTGTTACCATGTCACCTAGTTTATTTTGATGCAACCATTAACTTGTCATGCATCATCTTTGGTTGTGCACTATGCCATGACAATGATTGTTTATATTTCTGCCTTGTTTGTTTGCTTCTTCTCGAATAGACGACGACGTTGAGACAGACGATCTTTACAGCACCCCTTCTGAGGATCTAGCTCAGTACCCGGCTGCTGAGTTTGCAGGCAAGTTATCACTCACATGAACCATTGTGTTCCTTTCAACCCTGGTTACCGATACTTTTCGTTGTCTATTTTAGCTAGCCTTAGTGGTAGTTGTTTCTGTTACGAACCTATCACATGATTGAGCCAGTGTCTTACTAGCATGCTTAGGTTGTTTTGCTCGAGTCTGTTACCCGTTACTTTCAGTTACTATATTTTATTATGTTCTGGGGGGCTCGATGTTTAATCAATCAATCAATCATGCTAATGATATTGTTAATAATAATTTGATGATAAGGCACCGGCAGGAGGCCCTGTGTGGTTTTGAGGCCTGCTAGTGTCGACCCTAATAGGAAAAGGGTCTTGTCTACTGATCCATGATGAGCGCACTACCCGCATGTGGGAAGCGAGTATGGGCGCCCCCCTCAATTTGATTCGATTCGCATCTCGTCCAAATCATCTCATTTAGTTCGTGTTTTCCATTTGCCGCATGCATGTTTTTGCGAGCCCAGCGCAGGGTGGAACTTTTGTAGTCGGCATATAGGGGGACACGTTCTTAGAGTGCTATGAGGGTCCATTTTCTTCTGGGCTCGATTAGTCGTGCGCCCAAGGTGCTTTGGGCTTGACGAGAAGAAGAGTTGAGTTGTGTTGAGTGCCCCGCTTGGTGGGAGGCATCCCATCTGGCGGGTTATTCATACGTGTACGGCCAAATTGGTGCAACCCTGCAGGGATAATCTTCTCGAGAAGCCGTGTTTTCCGCGGTTATGGATTACTTGGTGAAAGTACTGGCTAACAAGTACTCAGGACAACTTAAACCTAATGACTCACAATCTCACACCCCATGATTAACAATTTGACTAGTAATAGGATTATTGTCACAACAACTTGTTTCATCCTTAATCCAACTGTGTGAGTTATCCTCGGGTTGCTTATTTGGATAAGGGGCGAGATCCAGGATGGGTTTGTTTGAAGTTATCTTTCAGTTGGTTACCATACTCGATCTTATCTCCTTTTCTGATAGTTGGAAGTGGTAGAATCTCTGTAGTTGGTTAGTGCAGCCAGTTGCAGCATCTGTTATATCCCCTTCCTTTCCGTTGAACCCAAGTCATCTGTACTTGTGTTGACGGGTTACACTTTGGTGAACTGTGAGTCTTTCTTGCCAGTACGTCTATGTACTGACCCCTTTGGGGCTGTGGTTTCCGCAGACTACGCTTACGAGGATCCAGGTGACGGCTACTACGTGGAGTTTGACGAGGCTGCTGACGAGTAGTTAGCGGACCCGGGCAGGATCCGAGACATCGTGGATGGGCTCCGTCTTTATTTCAGTTTCCGGCTTCTTAAGCCTATTTGGATTTGTCTGTACTCAGACCCCTTTGAATGCTTCCGCTGAGATGTAATGATGATATGTTGGGACATGTGTCCTCTGGATGATTGTATTTGCTATTCTCTGCCCTAGTGAGGGCCAGTTGCAACTTATTTCAATCTTTTGTGTCTTAGGGGCATGTTGTGTTATCCTTTTGTTCAAAGCCGTTGACGTACCATGTGTGTATGGTATGAAGTACGTCAATGGTAGTGTCCTGATTTCTACGGGATAGTTTACATCGACGGTGAACAGCAGCGATGGGTTGTCACACATAAGTGTTGGCCTACTCGTAAGAGGACGCGGGTGCCGGTAAGCCCCGTAATCCCATCAGAATACTGTTTAGTTCGTACGGTGAGTATCCTCTAGAAGTCCGGGTGCGACACCCGGCGGGCAGGTCGGGGGTCTGGCGGCGGATTTGGGCGGCGGTGCAGAGCGCACCGTGGCGGAGCGTAGCCGGCGACAGATGGGCTTCGGTGATGCCTGCGAGGTTTCCGTAATGGCACTCTGTGGGCTTGAGCACGGAGGAAGAAAGGAAGAGGAATGGGGGGAAGTGAGCCGTTGGAGTTAGGGTTACCCCTAAGAGCCTATTTATAATGGTGCGGGTGGATAAGCTCAGTTCAACGAGCGGGAGCCGGAAATTATGGAGTAACGGCTATCAGTTTGAGTTTTGCGAGATATGCTTTAAGTATTGGACGAGGTATCCGGACAGAAATAGGAAGGAGATATTCGCCGCAATATCAAGATCAATTATCGAGTAAAGTACAGGATTTGGGCATTTTTATCAGGGCTTAGACCCGGAAGGCTAAGCTAAAGTACTTGGGGGAAGGCCGGGTTACTATATGGCCACCATGGAGTTAGGCCTAGCTATTTATCAAAGCACCTTAACCCGGCCTCCATACACTTGTGCGTTTGATATCTTTGCAGAGAATAGCGAGCGCTTCAAGGAGGAAATCCGTGAAGCCCAAGCTATTCTGGGGACTACTGATGGAGGGATAATAACCCGGTAGGCCAACTCCAAGGTGTAACCCGGCCCAAAGGACGCTGCGCAGGATCCGTCTAAGGATAAAGAAACTTCTGGAAGGCCCAAATTTGGAGGCCTCGTAACCCGGATTGTGGGTTACGATAAGGAAAGTTAGGGTTTGTATGCGATGTCCGGGTAAGATTCAGGGTGTGCCTTGGAGGGCAGGCCAGGGGGTACGGGTGCTTTATAAACCGACCCCTAGGTCTAGTTGAGAGAGATCCAAGAGTTCTAGCAGGATCGCTTAATATCAAGTATCCAGTGTAACCCGTGACTTGAGTTATTATCTTGAGATCGGAGACTCGGCGACTTGATTGCCGGCTACCAGATCGAAGTTCATCATCATGTTTTCCTCTGAGCTAAACCCTCTCCCAAACGCCTGCGTCGTCTTGCCCCAAGACAAGTTACCCTTGGTAACGTCTGCCGTGATTATCCCACGACATGTATGTTAACTCTCTTGCTTGAAAGAATCAAGGAAATTCGATTCCCAAGCCCAAAGAGTGCATAAAACAAAAGAAGACAGAATCTGTCCAGAAAAGCAACAGAAGAAAAACGAACGTTTTTCCCTAAGCTAGACTCGTCAAAAAATTAAGCCAATGTTTGTGCTTACAAAGGACGAAAATTTGCAGAACATACTAAAAAATTAGCTCAATCCGACATACCAATAATAAACGTAAAATCATACGGTGAGAAGACTCGTGCTGAAACAGAAATTCCAAGCACTAGGATAGCAACTTATAAGTCCAAATGGGTTTGACTTGACTCTTTATTGAAAACTCCAGAATTAAAACAAAAAAAACTAATCTCTTGAGACAGAAAGAGGACACTAGTAAAATCCAAAAAAAAAAAACCGGGTTGCCTCCCGTAAAGCGCTTTCTTTATAGCCATATAGCTAGGCTTTACTTACTTAACATCATGATGGTTGGAGTGAGGTGGCTCGGCATCCCCAAGCTTGGATTCTTTTACTTATTTGATACATGTAGGGTGAGCCCAGGGGTACATCCCCAAGCTTTATTGGTTGTCCCTCTTTATCTTTGTTCATCTCACTCAACTCTTCCTCCTGAAAAATTCTTCTTACACAAATCTCAACATAAAACTTGATTAGAGGGGTTAGTGCCTCCATAAATAAAATCCACATAGGTACAGAAAAGACACATCATGAGTTGATTCTAAATATTAACTACTGTTACTACAGTTGTGCATTGCTCCTTGATCAAAAGAACCACATGAAACACAAGTAATGAGAGCAATGCAAAATAAAGACATAATCTGCCAAAAACTGAACAGCCCGTAAAGAGTGAATTTTTAGAGGCCCTTAAGTTGCTCAAATCAGAAAACTTAAAACTAATGAAATATGTAGTGATAACTAAATATTTCTGTCGTAAATTACCAGGTCAAAATTCCACTTCTGTGATTTTAAACATTTTTCGCAGTGAAGTTCAGGAATCTGTTTTCTTGACAGCTAATTACTATTATTTAATCCTATCTCTCATATAAGATTATTCTTGCCATTTAAGATGAGAAATAAGACAGAAATGTGATGTTACAGTAGTGAACTAATATTTTTATTGTTTTTATCTTTGGAAAAAGTTTAAATGATAGAGACTTTGCAATGGTTTCATTGGCATGAACAACACATGTTCAAGGTCGACCCCAACTTCTCCATTACTCATCCTTCTCATTTACTTTCCCAATTTTTTTATAAAATGAAAATCTTAAACTAAATGATACATAACAGTAGGTAAAGGCATTTTACATGTTGTAAAGACATAAATGTGAGCTCAAACCGAATAGAAAATTAAAGCATAAGGAACACACCAAAAAATATTAAACAATTTATTTTTAAGTCTAACCCATTTCCTATGCATTGGAATTTTGTAATGAAACAAATAAAAGAAGCACATAATAGCAAGCATAGAAAGGTAGATCAAGTGCAACTTCAATACTTTCATCATAAAGAGGGAAACTTAATATTGTTGAAATATGTGTAACCATGTTTCCCTCTCATAATAATTTTCAGTAGCATCATGAATAGATTCAACAATATGAATATCACATAAAACATTCTTATCATGAGCCACATGCATAAAAGAATCACTACTCTCCACATAAGTAAAATCCTCATTAGTAATAGTGGGAGTTAAACATTCATAATTTTCATTGCAATCATCATAATAGGAGGCATAGTATCATCAAAGTGAATTTTCTCCTCCAAGCTTGGGAACTAGAAATATCATGATCATCAAACCAACTTCCCCAAGCTTAAAACTTCCATAGAATCAACAAGTATATCATTTTTATCCTCAATAGTAGGGGGACTAAAAATATCATATTCCTCAAGACAAACTTCCCCAAGCTCAAGGTTTTCCTTAGCAATAAAGGTGTTCAAAGAATTAGTACTACCACAAATATGATTGTTGTGCAAATAATTTTTCAATTTCTCCTCAAACACTTCATGTCCTAATTCAAGGTAGAATTTACAGTTCTAAAATTGTTTGGTTGTTTTTCCATTTTATAATTTTTTTTGTGTTTTAGGTTTATATGTTAGTATGCAATGCAAACAAGAATAAAAGCTTAGCACAACACTCCCCGGCAACGGCGCCAGAAAAGTGCTTGATGACTCCCAAGTGCAGGAGATGAATTGTAGTACCTTTCGATAAGTATTTGAGTGTCGAACCCACGAGGAGCTGAAGGTAAGCTATCTATTCTCTAAAGCCTTATAACCCTCTTATATGGCCGTTTATGAAAAGCAATAAGTTTGACTAAAAGGAACTAACTAATTAAAAAGCAAGTGACGTGGAGTGTGGTTTGTCTAGTAACTAGTGAAGCAAGTTTAAAATGCAAGTTTCTAAGCAAGTTTCACAAGTAGCAAGCAGCAAATATCTCAAGTATCTCAAGGGAGCAAGTGTTCTAGCAATAGGTGTTTCGTTCGTGTGGTTGTCACAATTAGTGAAGCACATGTTTTAGTCTTAGTTGTTTCTTCTAGGAAGGAGCCATGAATAGGTATAGTCAAGTAAATGATCTACAACCCCTTATGATGGATCATGTCGCCAATTAAATGACTGCACAAGATTGATTAAGACATAAAGTCCCACCATAGCCTTACGTTCTAAGGTCCCCTATATATATCTCCCAATAACTTAACTTTGTGGCTCGGTCTCAGGTTACTGCCACTCCCAAGTCACCATCACTCCATTATGCTACCGGTGATCACCTTACATGCATTCCCCAACATATGCATGCACTCATATATTGTACATAAAGACAATCATAGAAGATAACAAACTTGTATGCAACCAATCAACGAACTATTTCACCATTGCCAAGAACAATTCACTACTCAAACATAGACGGGGAGACACAATACATCAAGGGAATATAGTATTGCATCATACATCATGTTTCCCAAGAGATTAGAGTGGAGAGATGGAGCTGATCTTTCTGTAGATGTTGATGATGAACACGCCGGAGGGGGGTGGAGCCCTCCGGGGGTGATCCCGGTGGCGTTTCCCCCTCCGATCTTCTCCGGCGGCAGCCTTCTGTCTCTCTGTTTCGTGGTTTCGTCTCTCAGCGCCGCCCCCTCCTCGAAAAGGCCAGGGGACCCTTTATATAGTCGTTTCTAGGTCACGAGACACTCAGGAGAAGAAAGATCGACGACATCGGAGCCACGGGGGCAAAAAGGGGGCCTCTCACGCGGCTAAGGAATCTGGCCGCATGGAGGGTACCATTTGCCACCTGGTTGGCTTTTTGGCCCTCTACTTTGTCCCATGGTCTTCGTCTCTAAAATTCTAAACCGTGCTCTTTGGCCTTGCCCTTTTTGGAGTCCCGAAGCTCCCGGAAAGTCTGAAACACGAAAAAGTACGTTTTCTGGAAAAACAGGGTTAGAACCAAAAGAAGGGGGATTGTTTAGAAAATCCCCCAAATCATTATAAAACATGAATATAAGTTGCTAATATGTAGGAAAAACAAGTAATAACATGCAAAGTTCATGTATGCATTTTACATGCATCAGACACCCCTTTTATTAGGGCGCTTAACGCGATGAAGGGAGTGCCCCTTGACAAGAAGCCGCATCGTGGCCATGTGCATGGCCTCGGAAAGGGTCATCGGCATGCGCACTACTACCCGGACACCAAGGAGAAGAGAAAGGAGCGGAACAAGGCCCCGGAGAAGACGGTCGACGAGCTTGTGAACGAGAGGCTCAACGCGCTCCTCCCTACTATCTGTGCGTCCGTCGCTCAGTGCTTAGCGCCGTGCATGGCAGGTGGAGGACAAGGGCCGCTCCGCGAGATCAACATATACCAAATGGTGCCGCCAGCGGCTCAGAACGTGGCCCCCGTCGTGGCGCCTGCTGCGCAGAACGTGGCCCCCGTCGTGGCGCCTGCTGTGCAGAACGAGCCGGCCCCCAACCCTCAGCCGGAAGGTCGCAAAGATCCGTCACCGCCCCGCCACATCTCTTCAACGCCGCCGTTGACACATAGCGGTCCATCGCCCTTGTCCGATCTCAACGCCCTCACGGTAATTATGCGTCCACTGCTTAATTATATATTATGACTTGATTCGTGATGGCCTCAGTCTCTAACGACGATCGCGACGTTCCGCAGGCCGAAGAGACGGGATGCACATTGCTCCTTCGTGTGAACGGCGAGTTAAAGGACGTGGCCAAAGGAAAAAATTATAACACCTCTCAACCGTGTGTCCCACGGCGTTCGTATGCCCGAAGACGTGCTAAGGGTTACATCAAGTCGGGTGCTCCCTGGTTGCGGTGCTCTCGATCCTCCGAACCAACCCCCCGCAGCCGACAGCGAGTTAAACCTGGAGCAATGCTTGGTTTGGCCATTGACATGGCCAAAATCACTAATTCGTTTGGAAACTACTCCTGTCAACACTCCAACACCGGTCCAGGGGTCGGGGCACCCGAGCCAACACAAGGATTTCTCACCTGCAAAGTCCGTGCAACACGACGGCGACGATGCTGAAGATGAGAACCACAATGACTACCTCGTCGACGATCCTTACGAGGGGGACAGCCTGGATGATCTTGATCAACTTCTCTTGCCAGCGGAAGAAGCGGATAAATATCGATGCACAAAGTGTCTTTTCTCTTCTCAAGAACCGGCAGTCCCCGAGCAAGAAGTCATCAGCCAGGACGCCCTCAAAGAGGCGGTAGCGGATGTATTTCATCAAAATTAGCCTAAGAAGACGGTACGGAAAAGAACTAAGAAGAGTTCTGCCGTTGCATCGATGAGCCAACCGGTGGAGGGGACCAAGTCTAAGCCGCAGACAGGACGGGTATTGGACAGGATACCCATACACGACTGGCATCAGATCCATGAGTTGGGCAAACCGATGCTTCCGCCGAGGTTGGTCTCCTTGCTGACAGGTGATATGCGTAGCGTCCATGACGGTGTTCTATATATGGAGGGGACGCTTCTCAAAGAGAAAAATCCAACGCTGCCGGTTATGGTCGCAAAGGTGCCATCTACGACGGGATTTGTCACTGAAGGCAACGCAAACAAGATCATCGTGAGATTTGACGATATTTTTCGGATGTTCCACATGAAATCCCTCCACTCGTCAATCGTCCGTGTGTATACGCTCAATTTGGCGCATCAGCTATCCATAGAGAATGTCAAAAACATCGGGCTTGCAGACCCCTACTACATGCACGACATGTACTTGAACAACCCCAAGGGTAGGGAAAAAGCTACAAAGTACCTCGAACAAGTGTTGGTCACTAATTATACACACAAGAGGATCACCCTCGTGCCTTACTTTCCCGAGTAAGTTATATTTCCCATCTTTACATTAGTTTGCGCATATACCATTTTTGAGGATTATATACATGGACTCATGTTTTGCGCAGAAACAAATACGACACCCTCATCATGCTCTACCCGAGAGACGCGCACGTAGTATATCTCGACTCCGGGAGTACGATGAAGGAGAAGAACTACTCTCTCATCAAGTCTGTTCTCAATGATGCTATGGAAGGCTACATCAGCGCGGAAGGATACTGCGACAGAATGAAACAAATTCAAAGAAAATATGTGTTCAGACACAAAACTGAGTTTCCCTGCCCCAAGCAGGCGCCAGGCGGCCATATGGAGGCATGGTACCTCCTCCAACACATGACGAATATCGTGAATGACCAACACAGTCTACAATACATGTATGCTGTGAACAAATGGTCTCGGAGCATCGTCGAATGGTCTGATGCTGAATCGAGGATGCGTACGGAGGAGCAGCCGTTCCGGCAGCAGCACGGCTGATCCTTGCGGCTGCAGAGCGGGCAGGAGATGAGGTTAACCCCGCCCAGGCGGGCACGGCTGATACCCATCGCCTGGCCCTTTGCACAATAGGGTCTGGACATGGTAGGACCACTGCGAAAGTCCACGCCAGGCGGATACACACACTTGCTGGTTGCAGTTGACAAATTTACCAAGTGGATCGAAGCCATGCCAGTAACCTCGGCTAGTGCTCAATGTGCCATCAAATTCCTCGACTCCATAGTATGGAGGTTTGGAGTACCACACGACATCATTACTAACAATGGTACCAACTTCACGGCAAAGGAAACACAACAGTTTTGCGAAGAAAAGGGCATCAACTTCAAATTCGCCTCAGTTGCCCATCCGCAAACCAACGGCCAAGTCAAAAGATCCAACGGATTAGTTTCGGCTGGCATCAAGAAACGTCTACTCGATCATCTACACCCAGCAGCGGGACATTGGGCAGAAGAGTTACCCTCCGTGCTATGGAGCCTCCGCACAACTCCAAATCGATCCACGAACTACACACCATTTTTCTTGGTCTATAGGGCCGAAGCAGTCCTTCCCGAGGACGTCAGGTTCAGCGCCCCACGGGTTGTTGCTTACAGCGAAGAAACCTCCAACAGGGCACTCGCGGATGATATGGACGCACTCGACGAAATTCACGATATTGCACTCGCAAGATCCGCAGTATACCAGCAGTCGCTGCGAAACTATCATAGTTGCCGCATACGCCACAGAGTCTTCGCAGTGGGAGATCTGGTGCTACGGCTCAAGCAGAAGGAAGGACTCAAGCTCGAGCCACCATGGGAAGGAACCTTCATAGTACACGAAGTTATCCCAGGTGGCGCCTATCGACTGAAGAATCCGACGACTGGAGGCATCTCTTCCAACCCTTGGAATGTTGGACAACTCCGCAAATTTTATCCCTAGATTTATTTTACTCGCAGAAATAAGGCTATATTAGCCATCTTGTAGCTCGACAGAAAAACACATGACTTTTCAGTCATCGCAATAAAATACATGGTTTCTCAACCATAGATACTCGAGTTCCCCATCCTTACATGCTAAAAGTAACAGGTATACACCCCACAAACACACGGGGGCTACACCTAACTCAGCATCACCGGAAAAAAATTATATAAAAGGTAAACACCTTACAACAGTTTTTTTTACAACTACACAGTGCAACAGGATACATACATCCTACAAATCACATATGGCGATGAGCATTTTCAGCCGCCAAAACCCGATCCACCTCAGCCGAGGTCAATCGAATGATTTCCTCTGCCGCAGGTCAAACATCCCTATAATGAGGAGAAATATCGTCGATTGGACCATCAGGAAGTCTAGCTATAGAGTTGAAATTCACCTCAGGATGCCACAATCGGACAAAAGAGAGAGCTACTACCGAGCCGCAAATCATCTGATTGCGAACACACTCGCGAATTTCTCCTTCTCGCCAGAACACCCTGAGAAGATGGCTCCAATCTTCAGGACCCCTCTCCAACGGATAGAAAGCAGCGTTCATTGTAATCAAAACCTCGTGAAAAGAACTCACGAGTATTTTCGCCTAGATAACTCGGAACTTCAAGGTATCAAGCACAAAACCTCGACTACGATCGGACTAAAAGTTACTTGCATGAGGCTTGGAGCTGCCAGCTTCTTGAAGGATGTGGTTCTCTACCCATTGTTTCTCACTCCTGTCATCCGGCTGAACAACTGAAAAGCAAAGGTACATGATCAGAGAAGGATAAACGACAAAGAAGACTAGGGGGCTGAACTACTTACAAAGCAAATCCCTGGCAACAGACGCCAATTCATCCATCTCAAACTGCTCGCGTTCAATCGCCAGTTTTTGTTTGGACTTGGCCACATCCGCTACCCCCACGCAATGCTTTTAGCTTGCGTTCACCCTCCGAAACGCGATCACGGAGGCCCTCAAAGGTCCCAACAACAGCAACAAGACGATTTGCTGGGGTAGCAAGTCCACCTGAAGATTCCGCGGCAACCCCGGCTACCTGGAAGAATACAAGGAAATTGACGGAATAAGATGCCCCATTCGAGATATCACAACCACCTATTCGGCAGGTGCTCGGGGGCTACTCCCATCGGGAGACACACAACAAATCAATCGCACGAAGCATTTCAGAAGGACATCTCGATTAAACGATGAAAATACGGGAGCACATCCCAAGGTTCATTACAATCAAAAAAACGAAATACAAAGGAAATATACTAAGGAGCTGCAGTTGTGCTGCCACTCGTGGCGGTCCCTCCCCTAGCACGGGCAAATAAATCGGATAACTTCCGAGCAAGGACTCCGGCTGGCTCGCCAAAACGACGAAGCCCTACCTTTTTTCCCGTAGAAGGATCGACGGGAAGGTCCGAGTACGCCTCCTCCAAGCCAGTGACTCCATGCGCCAGTGCAAACTGGATGGCGGTCTTCGCCCCAGACTCCGACTGAGCAACCGCGTAGGTGTCAAGGAGATTGCTCTCCGAGAAGATCTTCTGAAGATCACCCTACACGGGTGGAGACACGGCGTTGACTAGAAGGCGGCCGTGAAGCTGCGTCAGCATCGCCAATCAGGGTGCATATCCCTTCGGCGTGCTTCTGGAGCTGGGCACAGGAATCAGTCAGCGTGTCTACCCGTTGGTACCCAGGAAGCTCCAGGGGGACACCCAGAAGACCTGCAAAGGAAAATATTAAAACCTAAGGACCTATCAGACAACCAGAAGACAACAATAGACCAAAGGCAACTTACCCGCAAAGCGTTCGGCCAGAGGACGAAGGAAGTCGACGAGGTCGGCATCCGCCTTGGTGCCAGCCTCCTCCAGGTTCTTCAGAGCATCATGGGCAGCCGCAAGCTTGCCTTCAAGGTCAACCGACAACATACGAGAGGACTCAAGTTCCTGTCGAGTAGCTGCCAGCCCAGCCTCTTGAGCAGTTGCCCGAGTGGAGGCATCCGCCTTCTCGGACTTCATAAACTCAACTTGAGCTGTGCAGTGATAGTCATTAGAAACGAAGAAATTGGCAGAAACAAAAAGATAAAGATGGAAGAAGATGATAAACTTACTTCGAAGGATCTCATTCTCCGCGGCGAGTCGATCACGATCCGATCGAAGGATCCCGCATTCCGCCTCAGCAAGAAGAACACGGCGACCAACGGCCGCGAGGGAGTCGATGAGTGACTGCAAAGAACATGAAGATAGAAGAATCAGAAAAGAGAAATTTGAGCCTATACTCGATTGTAAACATTCGAGTATAGACTCGGGGGCTACTCCCATCGGGAGCACTGCCGTGCACTCGATAAAAAATACAAAGATGACGAAGCATTGAAGAAGCAAGCATCAAAGTTTACCTAGCCTTGGGCGAAGGAGAGGGGATCCGCTGAGCTGCTCGACACGTCCTTCGGAGTCGAAGCCCCAGCTGCGAAACTAGGAATTCTATATTCCGTAGTCGCCGCAGTGGGGGCTACACTTGGAGAATTCTGCACGGTGTCGACGGTAGGAGTTCCACCCGCGTTTTCAACTTTCTTCCTCTTTTCGAGAGGAAGGGAAGAAACGAATCTGCGAGGGCTGATAGCTTGCAGGCTACAATGAATACAATACGTCAAAAGATCCGAAAGGGAAATACTCGACTAAAAACAAAAAGAAGAAGGAGAAGGGGAAGGGGCGCGTGTGCGCATCGGGGTCACGTTGAGAGGCCCCTTCCTGGGCGACTCCTTGTCCAAAGAGTTTTCTTTGGAGGTGGCCTCATCGTCCTCCACTCGACGGCGTTTACGGTGGAGGAGACCACCATCCGAGTCTTCCGCGCCATCCGAGGAGTCACGCTCGGAGCTCGAAGAGGCAGCAGCAACACTGGCATCGGCTGGGCCATCCAGGTTACTCGCCAACAAATCTGAGGCCTCCTCCCCAGACATTGGCGGGTAGCAGGTAGCCACGGATAGGCTCTACAAAAGAAGACAGAAGAAAAGCGAAAAAAAAATTCAGTAGACCAAATTTCAGAACAGTGAAAGAAATGAAGACAAGAAGAAAGACAAAACTTACGTCGGGTGGCGGAGGCCTTGACGCCTCGAAAGCTGCAAACGTGCAGTCGGGGAAGCTTTCGCCCACCTTCAAGCTGGTGATAGCCGCAATCTTCTTCTCGAAATCGACATTCGAGAGCTCTTCGCGGCTCACGCGACTGGGGTCTTCAGTGCCCTGGTACTCCCACATCGTGGAAGGCCTATCCTGCATTGGGCTGAATCCTGCGCTTGAGGAAGATACTCGCCAGGTGCAGCCCTTTCAACACGATTCCGGCGGCTTGGTCCCGAAGGGCAGCCATCTTGGCGAGTAGCGGAGTGACTACCTGGTTTTCTTCAGCCGACAGTTTATGCGCCCAGGACTACCGCCTCTTCAGAACGGCGAATGGGTGGAACTCCTGAATCCCATCCGAGCTGATGTTGGTGACGTAGAACCACCTCTTTCTCCACCCTTGAGCGGAGTCGATGAAGTGCATCCCGAAGTAGCTAGAGTCCGATTTCGCCTGGATCCCGAAACCGCCGGTGCGCAGCGGCTTGCCAGGCTCGTCCTCTACTCGTGACTTCTCGCGGAAGATGCGGATCTTGAAAAGGGCCTTCCAGAGGCCCCAATGCGGGCGAATGCCCAAGAAGCACTCGCAAAATACAATGAAGCACGAGATGTGCTGCACTGCATTCGGAGGCAGATCGTGGAGCTGTATGCCATAGACATATATCAATGCCACGAGAAAGGGGTGAAGAGGAAAGGAGAGCCCGCGCGACACGTGGTCCTCGAAAACCACGCGTTCGTTCGCGCGGGGATTGGGTACCTCCTCCTTCTTGCCGAGGCACACCCGTCTTTCAGCTTCCGGAGGCAGCAGTCCCTCCCGCTGCATCTCCTTGACGCTCTTGATGGTGGTGTTGGGCGAGCGCCAATCACCCGAGCGCGGTGCGGGTGGCGCAGGGACCTCTCCTGACGCCCTCGACGACGAGACAACTGCGCCGCGTTTCTTGCCTCCTGCCATCGCTACTACTGCGAGCTCGAAGAGAAAGGACGTGGAGCGCGAGGAAGACGATGAGCGAAGAAGGCGAAGGCCGGGGAAAGTTTCATCGTTTCACCCCAGGCCTGCATTTATACACAGAGCCATTCGATCCTGACCGCTTACTGAGCCACGTGGCATCCATCACGGCCGCCGCGTGCGAAGGCGAAACGGAACGGCGGCGGATGATATTTCGTGCCACGATCTTAACAGTGGATCGTGCGCATTTACTGCGCACAGTTCGCTAAAAACCGGGAACGACGTCTCGTTTACGGTCAGAAAGCTGACAAGGTGGGCCAGCACTTCTCCTCTCACTCCGTCACGTCCCATCGGGAGGATAAAAGTGCGCCATGACGTCGTAGCGTGCATCATCAAGTCGAAGAATCCTTCGAATGAAAAGTCCAAACACGAAAATAACTTCGTATGGACAAATTACGACGTGAAATCTCTTTCACAAGAAAAAAGACCCCAAACACGAAAACTCTTTCGTATGGGCATAAAACTCCGAACACGAAAACTCTTTCGTATGGACAAGGAACCACAAACTCAAAACTACACGAGTAGGCAGATCCTGCCACCCATTTACACGATGTCTACACATCATAGACCTGGATTGTTCAGCCGACTAGGTACATCCGGATGCCATATTCTTTCGAATATGAAGGTAAGACCCAAAAGATCTCTCTTGAGGGCCTGGAACCGCACTCAAGCTGCGTCCTCCGGTATAAATCCGTGTCAATAACACGAAGAAAAATCCTAGCGGACGCACCGGGTACCCCCATAGGTTAAGTTTGACTCGGTAAGACCACTACGGCCCAGTCGCAATGACCACCTCATCAGGTTCGAGTCGTAGGTCTCGAATCTGTGTAGGCCAGAACTGTTTTTGCCCTAGTTGCAATTAATTGGCCCTGATCTTTCAGGAGAGCCAAGCTGCTGCGCCACATCCTTCTGCGTTAAACAGCCATAAAAACATGCACTTTCATTACTCGATACTCGGGTGTAAAAAGTTCATCGCACAGGGTACACACCCTCCAAACAGGAAATGACCACAATATTTATCCGAAAGAAAGCAGGATGAAAAATCCCAATCGAGCAAACGCTCGGGGGCTACTGACGAAGGGATGGATCTTAGACCCTGCAGGTAAGGACACCCCGTCTTAGGACCAAGGTTAAGGCCCAAGAAGGGAAGCCCTTGGAGTATTCTGGAAGGCCCATCTGAAGCCCACCCGCAATGCCTTGCGGGCTAAGTTAGGAAACCCGTAACCGACATAGGGTTAGAGTTCGAGTCCTCTCTGGGTAAGGTTTGAGACCTGGCCACCTATATAAGGCCAGGAGAACCACCGGAAGAGGACCAAGAAATACGGCACCACCAAAGCCTTCAGCTCAAGATCGCACTCTCGACTTGAGCAACCACCATTGTAACCGATCTATTTTGATAATTCAGATCGATAGAGGCAGGAGTAAGGGTTTTACCTCTACGAGGGCCCCGAACCTGGGTAAATCTTGCCCCTTGTCTAGCCGACGATCGTCAGCAGCGCTCATGGGTTCTCCTATTCGAAACCCTATGGGTTCACCCGAGGGATTTGTTGAGTCACAGATTCGACAGTTGTATACCTAGGCATCATAGATTTCTTCTGATCAAGCATCCCGTAAGAAAGAAAGGAGGGAAGCATTTCAGAGGTGAGGCACATACCCGGAAGAAGCCTGACCTCCATAGTGGTAATGATTTATTCGACATGGTCAAGGACCTAAAGGTAATATTCAGGAAGGGTGATGACAGCCAACCTGTTCTGAACGGCCCTGATAAGCGCACACCCATGTGGAAGAAGAAATTTATATTTTGGGAGCTACCGTATCGGAAAGTTCTAGAGGTCCTCTCTTCAATCGACGTGATGCACGTGACAAAGAATCTCTGCGTCAACCTGCTATACTTCCTGGGGTATATGGAAAGTCAAAAGATACGCCAGAAGCACGGGAGGACCAGCAACGTATGAAAGACCCAAGCAACAAGCACATGGATATAGGGCGCCATTACTTAGGCAGCTATGCTCTTACCAAAGTAGAGAAGGAAATATTTTTTTGAAGTCCTTTACAGTATCAAGGTTCCGTCTGGCTTCTCGTCGAATCTAAAGGGGATAATAAATATGACAGACAAAAAATTTCAAAACCTGAAGTCTCATGACTGCCACATGATTATGACGCGGTTGCTTCCGATTCTATTGAGGGGGCTTCTACCGGAAAATGTTCGAGTACCCATTGTGAACCTATGTGCATTCCTCAACACAATATCTCAGAAGGTAATCGATCCAGAAATTTGGGCAAGATTACAGAAATCCTGAATCGCGGCATGAGGAGAGACTGAGGGTAAAAGGAACACCGTGAAAGAAAACAATGATACCCAGGGACGGGCATTCTTTCACTAAGCACACTACACAGTTCTACAAAATTCCATCTTCGTGGCTCCGTATCTCGAGGAACACAAGAATGTTGTACGCTCCACAAACCCGGGGAAGGATGACTCATGGATTAAACGCAAACACATGTCGACTTTCGGAAGTTGGTTGCAAACACATCTTATAAATGACACCATTGTTGAAGATCAGTTGTACATGTTGGCCGGGTCACCATCTTCGACTATCGTGAGTTTTCAAGGGTACGAGATAAATGAGAATACATTTTACACGATCGCCCAAGATAAGAAGAGCATCAACCAAAACAGTGGTGTCCGCTTTGATACAACAAACAAGAATGGAAAAAATGACACATACTATGGTTACATAGAGGAAATATGGTAACTTGACTATGAACCTTCTTTAAAGGTCCCTTTTTTCAAGTGCATTGGGTCAACCTGAATGGAGAATGGGTAAAGGTAGACCCGCTTTACGGAATGACAACAGTTGATCTCAACAATATTGGTTACAATGGCGAACCATTCGTCCTAGCCAATGATGTGGCTCAGGTCTTCTACGTGAAGGATATGTCCCCTGGACCGAAAAAAAGAAAAAAATAAGCAAACAAATACATCATACGATGAGCCGAAGCGTCACATAGTTTTTTCCGGGAAAAGAAACATCGTGGGAATCGAGGACAATACAGACATGTCAGAAGATTATAATAAGTTTGTTGAAATTCCACCCTTCACAGTGAAAGCTGACCCAACCATCCCGTTAAATAATCAAGATGCTCCATGGTTGCAGCCGAAGCGATCATAAGCAAGGGACTAGGGTTCATGGACCATATCTACACGAAGAAAATTCAGAAGACTAGATAGGGATGTTGTTGGTGATGTGTAATAATAAACGTGGAATATATGACATAGTTCCGTTGAAAAAGTGTTCACAAAAACTTGCTATCTCCTTCTAACATTCTAGGGTTTCGGTTGAAACGACGGGTGTTATGGCCAAACACACGGCATAGTTTGTTATAATGAGCCCATATTGCACAGAAACATGCATCTTGGAAGCACGGATAATGTTGACGAAGGAGTTGTGTCGCGTGCCGCGGGAGTTGTGTTGCGTGGCCAGGAGCGTGCGGTATAAACTGCCACGCCTCGAGCGTCTTATCCACTCCACGCGCCCACTCCTCTCTACGCACCATCGCGCCGCCACCCTGCCCCCGAGGAGGAACAACACCACCCACTTCCGCGTCGTCCGAGCACGGAAGAATGGAATGTTCAGCGTGGATATCCGCTGCGGGGACGACCGCATCCCCCTCGGTCCTTTGCGACGGAGGAGGAGGCCATCCGCGCCTGGGACGCGGCGGCCTGGCGCCTCAACCGCCTGCGGTCGCTGATGAACTTCAACGACTGACACACCCTCTGGGAAGCGGAGGCCAGGGCGCCGAAGCCGCAGATCGTCACTGCCGCCGACCACCTCCACCTCCGCCACCGCGCGATTCATGGCCTAGTCGACGCCAGGGACGACCGCGTCGTCCGCGAGTATTACCGGAACAATCCAGGGGAGGAGAGCGCTGATGAGGAGCTCTGGCAGACCCACGCGGCTGAGCGGGCGGAGCGCCGCCTCGAACCCCACCTCGCATTAGATGCCGCTTGGGATGGGAGGACGAAGGCGCTACAAGAGCTCCGTCATGCCGACCACGCCGGGGAAGTCTGGGCCTCCGACGTTCCGAGGTGGGGGCCTATCTCTGACATGCCATCATGTACCTCCGACGACGACGATGAGGTCAACGACGAGTTCGGCGACGATGATGACCCGGAGCAGGTCACCGACGAGTTCCCCGACGACGACGAGGAGGAGTAGTTTTCATCTGTTTTCTGTTTTTAATAAAAGAATTTGTATTCCGGCGAACTGCGGCGCGCTAGCGCGTCTGTTTTCTGTGTTTGATAAAAGAATTTGTAGCACCCTATTTATTTTTAATAGAGCTTCTGTATTTGATAAAAAAATACATCTAGAAAATATAGAACACTTCGTTGCGCTTGCTAATTGCATTTTTCTTGAAAATATGCAACTCGTATCGGAAAAGCTACACATTTTTTGATAAAGTGGAACTTGTATCCAAATGAAGTTGCTACTTGCATGTTTCTTGGAAAAAGTGCAACTATGTCTAAGTTGCACACTTTCGAGTGGAATGGTGCAACTTGGTTCCGAGCTGCATATATCTGAGTGAAAATGTGCACGCATGTTCTTAGTTGCATATATTCGAGTGGAAATGTGCAACTAGGGCATGTTTCACATTTCTAAGTGAAAATGTGCAGTTAGGACCAAGTTGCACTTTCGAGTGCCAAGGTGCAACTAAGCAATAATTGCATATTTCTAAGTGAAAAAGTGCAACTTAGACCTAGTTACACAAATATGAGTGAAAATGTGCAACTTAGACCTAGTTGCACAAATCAGTGGAAATATGTAATTTGGATCAACTTGCACATTTCTTTTAAAAATCTGAAACTAAGACAAAGTTGAATGCTTACAAGTGGAAAGGTGCAACTAGCACATAATTTCACAAGTAAAATATAATTGCACATTTCTTAAAAGAAATGTGCCACTTGAACCTAATAATACAAATCCGAGAGGAATTGTACGACTAAGAGCAAGTTGCATCTTTCCTAGTGGAAATGTGTAACTAGGATATATTTGCACATTTCCTAGTGTAAATGTGAAATTAAGTCACAGTTGCACTTTGTAGGATCAAGTTGCATATTTCCAAGTGAAAATGTGCAACTAGGACATAATTGCATAATTTTGGGTGGAAATGTATGACTAGGACGGAAATGTGAAAATAGGACATAATTGCACAACTCCGAGTAGAAAGACACAATTATGTCCTAGTTGCACTTATCGATGTGGAAAGGTGCAATATGACCGACTTACCCAAATCCGAGTGACAATATGCGACTAGTATTAAGTTGCACATTTCCAAAGTGAAAAGGTGCAACTGCACAAGTGCAATTATGTGCTAGTTGCACTTTTCTGTGTGGAAAATATAAGGTAGATAATAGTAAAAACATTCAGCTAAAAGTAAAAAATAAAGTTTAATTAGTAAAAGGAAGAAAAAATTCACAATAAGAAAACATGAGATTAGAATGAAATGAAAGGAAAAAAAAGAAATACATAATAAAGATAAATAAAAATTACAACGTACAATAAAAAGGGAAAATACAGAAAAATAGAGAAAAAATGAAGACTACTGTGCTGAGTACACAAAATGTACGCAAAAAAAGCCAATACATGCAAATAATCCAACACATTGAAAGGTGCGGTCTATGGGCAAACGGCCCAAAACAACAAAAAAGCTCAATTCAAACAGAAACAACAATAGTCAAAAATTGATGCACATTGGACAGATGTCGTCGTCGAGTGATATGTAAGAAAAAGTCAGGTGCCTATGATTAGCAAACCGTATTAAAAAGATGCAATTACGATGTGGTGGCAAGTGCAACATATAAAGATAACTGAATAGATGATTTGAATAATACATAGCGAATCATGGTCGTACTTTCTCAACGAGATAGTTGTATAGTTCTTAAAAAGTACAACTATAGTCTATAAAAACATAAATATCAAAATATACGAAAATAAGAATAATGAGAAAAATGAAGAAAAAAAACCAAAAATAGAAAGGAACACAATCACTAAAAAATATTTCTATTTTATCATTTGCAAAAAAAAATCGTGCTTAGTTGCATACGTAGAGAACATAAAAAATGTAGAATAGGAGAACTTCTATTCATAGAAAACTTCACACGCAAAGAGTCACGTGGAGCTTAAAAAAAACAGAAAAACCAAAAGACCGGTAAGCCAATAGCTTAGATACCTTCAGCCCAATAAAGAGACGGTTGAAACAGAAAAAAGCCCAACGCTAAACGAATAGCCCAGGACACCGTGAACAAATCAGCGCTAAACTAACCGCTATGGTGTGGCTAATCTCGTCGACCGAGAGGTAACAAATTCTCAGTCGACCGAGACATAGCAAATCCGTACTAGAATACGCACAAATTGCACACGTACCACCATATGTAAACCAAATGTCATATGTGCTCACATATCGCAAGTTTTTTACAAACACCTCCCCGAGAGGAGCCGGTATCCATTACCACGAGATAACAGAACAAGGTCTTTTTACAAAAACACAACAACGCAAAATAAACCTAAAGGAAACTAAGAACAACACCAGAGGAGACCAAACCAGCACCAACTCCAGAATATTCTTAACGACTAGAAGTTCACGAGACCCAAAAACGTGGGTGAGAAAACCACAGTTAAACCACAGACATTAAACCCACAAGCTACAAGTTCCAGACAAAAGAAACACGCAAGGAAGTTTTTAGACAATCTTCTCCCAATCGCAGGTAGCATCACACTGATATATCTTCATCTTCATCCACATCATCTTGGCTGGGACTTGTCCTACCAGAGGCCCTCGTGGTTGCTTTATAGGCTCTGATAGCCACGCCTTGAATCAGGTCTGCTCCCTCCAAAATCAGCTTCTTGTCCTGCTCAGCCTGTAACCCTGCCCAATACAGCAGAAACACACACACATATAACACACCATCTCGACAGGGGATGATATAAGTCTTCCTTCGAAACAAGCATTATTGCGAAGCTTCCAAACATCCCAACACAAAGCAGCAATCCCAACAATATGTAAAGTAGTATTTGAGGGAAAAAATTTAGCTATCCACCAAAAGTAATGGGTGAACCCCGAAGGCCTGGCTCTAGCACCAATGGCCCCGCACAAAGAGCTCCACACAAAGCTTACAGCAGGGCAGAAGAAAAACAAATGCAAAATAGATTCATCTGCTGGGCAGAACCTACAGAGGGAACTCCCAACCCACTTCCTCCTAATCATGTTATCTTTGGTAGCAACGGCATTATGCCAGATTAACCACAACCAAATCTTAATTTTCATAGGAATTTTAGCTTTCCACAATTGTTTAAAAGATCTGTCAGGTCCACAAGATGACATCTTGTTATAAAGGGACTTAATAGTGAAGATGCCATTCCTAGTATATTTCCACTTTGGAATATCTCTCCCTTCCCCTAAGGCCACAGTGGCCAACACATTCCTCAACTGCTGCACCTGCACTTGTGGAGCTAGGGTGAGCCATCTTCTAAAGGAAAATGCTCATCCAGACTCACACATTTCTCTAACTGTTTTATCCTGATGCTGAGAGATATCAAACAACTGGGAAAAAATAACACACAGAGGGTTATCACTTAACCAAGCATCATACCAAAAAGTTGTATCATTCCCTCCAACCACGCACATTTTCCTACCCAACAGATAGTACTTCCTAACCTTAAGCAAATATTTCCACATAGGGGAATCATCATGTCTAGCTTTGATACCTAAGATCCCACTAGAGATGTTGTATTTGTTTCTGACTAGATTTTGCCAAGGGCCATCTTCACTTTCCAGCCTCCACCACCATTTACACATTAAACGAATGTTCTGGATCCTCAAGTTTTTGATCCCCAGACCCCCTTTCTTCCTAGGTCTGCACACCAACTGCCATTTCACCATGTAGTATTTTTTTCTTAGTGTCGGTCCCCTGCCAAAAAAACTTCCTAATAATCTTCGTCATTTTCTCCAAGTTTGTCAGAGGGAGAAGGTACATGGACATGAGGTAGATAGCAGTCCCACTCAAGGAGGACTGAATCAAAGTTACCCTGCCACCTATGGACGAGCTATTACTGATCCAACCATCCAACTTCTTCCTTAATTTGTCAGCAACACCATCAAGCTCTGAGACCTTCAATCTGGAGCTACTAACAGGAACCCCCAGATATTTAATAGGCCAATCCCCTAGTTGACATCCAAACAAATTAGCATATTCCATTTTTTTCACATCATCCTTAAGCACCATCATAACCTCACTCTTATCAAAGTTGATCTTGAATCCAGACATGGCCTCAAACAGATACAGGATAAGCTTCAAGTGAGTCACCTGTTCCAATGAATCTTGAACAAGTAAAATTGTATCATCAGCATACTGCAAAATGGCCACCCCAAACTCACACAAATGAGGTGTGAGCCCAACAATCAGACCAACCTGTTGTGCCTATTGAACCATCTTGGCCAGATTTTCAGCAGCCAAGTTAAAAAGTAAGGGTGAGAGGGGATCCCCTTGCCTCACCCCTCTGTGACTAGCAAAATCATTCCCCCTAACATTATTAATCTTCACACAGAGAGTACCATTCTCTACAATATCTTTAATGATTCTACACCATCTAGGACTGAAATTTTTCTGTTCAACACATCTGAGAAGAAACTTCCAGTCAACTTTATCGTAAGCCTTCTCAAAATCCAGTTTCAACACAACCCCTTGTTGTTTTTTCTTCCTAGCCTCATGAATCACTTCATGCAAAGAAAGCACTCCATCCATAATATTTCTCCCTTTTATAAAAGCATTCTGACAATTAGAAATAAGCTTTGACATGTAGGGTTCCAGCCTACAAGTCACTACCTTAGTCAGGATTTTATAAATGACTTGCAACAAACAGATAGGTTAGTATTTCTGTATAATATCAGCATCAGGATTTTTCTGCAACAAAATAATCAGACCAAAATTCAACCTATACAAAGGGAGATTCCCCTCAAACCAATCATGGAACAGTTGACAAATTTCTTTCTTGACTAAGGGCCAGCAGGCCTGATAAAATTCAACAGGAATTCCATCAGAACCTAGAGCCTTATTACAAACCATCAAATCAATTGCCTCTTTTATCTCCTTTTCAGAGAAAGGAATCTCCAAAGCAAGAACATCCTCCACTGAAAGTTTTTCTTCTTCCCTCCACACACCACTATCCATTGCAATCTCATTTTTCACCCCATGACCAAACAAGACCTTATAATACTCAGTAGCATGGGCCAAGAGTGCCTCAGTTCCAGTAATCTCACCCTCCATAGACTTAAGAGTATGCATAGCAGTATTCCTCTTCCTTCCATTGGCAACTCTGTGAAAATAAGCAGTATTTGTATCCCCCTGCAACAACCAATTTTGAGCAGATCTGCTAAACCAATACTTTTCCTCCTCCTCTAAGATAACTAGCAATTGTTTTTGAACTACCCCTTTCCTCACATACTGATCTCCTGTTAACATATTTCTCACTTCCAGATTTTCCAAAACTTCTAACTCACATGTGAACTACCCCTTTCCTCACATATCGCAAGTTGGCAACACATCACAAGCTCCTAGGACGATCAGCGCTGATGGATCACCCGGAGCAACAGAACCACCGCCCCACGCCATGTCGTTCGTGCAGGACCATCCCAGCGGGACGATTCGGCCGCACCTTCACCGCTTCACCAGCCTCTCGGCTGCCAATTAATACACATCACATGCACGGGGATGTTCAGTCAAGCAGCTGATCGATCGATCGACCATGTTTACAGAGATCAAGCGAGCGGCGAACGAGAAGTCCGTCTGTCAGCTCTTACCTAGCTCGTAGAAGAGCTCGCCGACATTCTACGCCGTCTTGGCCTACGTAGTTAGTGTGTGCTGCTATGGTCATGGGGAGCTCTTTAGTTAGTCAGCTACCTAGTGCATCTCTGGCTACAAGTTTCAGCAATCTTGCATAAATATTAAGTAGACGCCGGCAGCACGCAGCAACCTCATCTGCTTGTGTGAGTTTTCAGGTCAACAATGCACCCTGGAGCCCATGACTGGTTGTAGACTGGTGGTGGTTACGACAGTGCCTCTTGTCGTGCCAGGTGATGGACGGACGAGCCGAGCTTGTTCAACCAGTAATAGTCGAATCAGGCAGTGAAAGGGAGAAGTGGAGATGGTGCTGGCCGCCGGAGGGACATGCTTCTGTGTGTTTGTATTTCTTCTTCAACTGGTGTTGCAGTGAAAGGGAGAAGTGGAGATGGTGCTGGCCGCCGAAGGGACATGCTTCTGTGTGTTTGTATTTCTTCTTCAACTGGTGTTGCAGTCCGTTATGTACTACAGAGCTATATAAATTGATATCCTGGGACTAATTTGGCAGTTTCGGTTCGTGTTTGAATCTGTTGTAAACCTTGATCTGGACCATACCTTGTTTAATGGGCAACGTTGATATATTTTTCTTGTCTGGGAATTAACATGAACGGGGTATTTGGTACAAACTTCTGAATGAATTTTGAACTTATTACTTGCTTGGAATGATGATATGCCAGACGTCCTTCTCCAACTTTATATGGTTCCTGTTTTCCTCGAATATGTCGCGTGGTAGCAACGGTTTGCCAAGGTCCTCAATCGGGTTGTTGTAGACGAGCGTGGCGTGGTCGTGCCGTGTTTTGGGCTTATATGAAATGTATCTATTACTACCTCCGATCCCAAATAATGGGCGCAAGATTATGAATGGATTAGGCAAAACTTTGCCTAACCATCCGCCCATTAAATCGGATCGGAGGGAGTACTTAAATAGATCTACAATTATTTTTAAGATGGATGGAGTAGTGCGTTGGAAACTTGCGTGTGATGGGCCGGTAACCAAAGCAGCTACTTTCGCTATTTTTTTTAATTCTCTCGGTATCCAAGCGATGCCACCATCATCAGGATTTGTTCGGTTAATCCCAACCCGACCGGGATCGCGCCTGAATCCCCTTCAACCCCCGTGGATCAGCGCGCCCGGGATCTAATCCCGTTCCCGATCTCTCCGGCTTTGTTCGGTTAATCCCAACCCGACCGGGATCGCGCCCGAATCCCCTTCAACCCCCGTGGATCAGCGCGCCCGGGATCTAATCCCGTTCCCGATCTCTCCGTGTGTTCGGTTAAAACCGGGCGGGATCACACCCCTGCCCAATCCCTCCCAAACCCTGCCATTCGACCGGGGAAAAAATAATCTCCTCCCCACCCGTGGAAACTTTCCCGAATCGTTATCGGCAAAAAGAAAATAAAAAAATAAGAACTCTCTCGGACACCCCCGTCTCGTGACTTGGAGGCGACGGCGGCGGCGGCGGCGCGACGACCCGGATAAGATGGCTACCCAATCCACTATCCGCTAGGTGTACTCCCCCTCTCTCGTCCTGATATGGGGTCGTGGGGGCGAGATCTTGATCTGCTAGGGTTTGAGATCTCCTTCCATGCGATTCTTGGAGAAAGTCCGCCCTGATCCACCTGGAGTTCTTGATGTGTTCATTGCCTGCTCGATTTGAATGCTTCTCCGTCGGAAATAAGGTACGAACCTAAGTCTCTCTGTCCGCTCCCCTAGTTTTCCTACGCCCTTAAAACATAGTTTGCAAAATTCGTAGCTCTTGCTCCTCCTGCAGCTAGCCGTGCCGTCCTAAAGGCAATCTGCCACAAGAATACCACCCCAATCTGTCTACTACCCAGTGGGGAATGCGAAGGAGAACATCAACAGTTCCAATCTTGCATTTGTCATTAAGGCTATCTCCAAGCCAAAGTAAAAGAAAAAAAATTCTATGTAAAAGAACAACTAAACAAGAGACGTTACCTTCAATGCGAACAGCTAGTAATAGGAGCTTGCATCTACTTCTGCACTTTATAGCGTTTCCCTGTGTGTAGATGTACTGGTGCATAATACAGCGGCCTAACCTAAATCATGGGCACATGTTTGTAATCTGAGTGCCATCATCGGGGCCTGGAGAACTTGTGGTAGAGAAAAGAAACAAACTGGCCAACACTTGAAGATCGAGAACCTTGTCCTCAGCCTTGCCATCGATAGGTAATATAGCAAGAAATCGGTGTAGCCTTTTGTCTCTGTCGTTTCAAATCTGAATCCCATCTAGTGTGCTTGTGTACTTCTAATTTGGTGAATCTAGTAAATAGAAAACTAGTAATTAACTGGTGCAATTTTTCTTGAGTAACTTCCAATAACAACACTGGTTGCAAATGTTTGTTGGTTCATCATGTCCTACAATGTTGGAATGTGAAGCATTGCTAGTTCATAATTGCTTCCTAGTTCAATATTAGTTTTATCTTTTGGCAAACATTGCATTGATTGCTTATGGGTTGGGTTGTAGGAATTCGGTGAAAATATGCATAAACAGCTCACACCTTTTATGCGTCAAGGAGAAATATGCCAACCGGACCCAGCTCACACCGGCGGACCTGATCAAGTGCTGCGATCCTCCGACAGACAAGGTTAATTCGTCTTATGGTTAGTTTTCCCAATCCCAGTGTCTTGGCCATTCTTTCATGTGAAGGAGCAAGTGTCGGAGCTGCTATTTACATCAGCTGTTATGCCATGGTGTGCATTATTTACGTGGTTACCAACCTCCGCATCTAGTATTCATCATATTTTCTCACATATGTAATTGGCTGCTAAGAAAAGCTCGTGGTCTGGTTACTTTCAGTGGTCTGCGGTTCCTATCTTCTTGCTATCTTTTCCTGTGAGATTCCTCTCTTGCCATCATTTTCTGAACTTGTTTATAGATCAGCCTCCAAGTATTAGCATGTCCAAGAATCTGAAATGACGCCTAATTTTTCGCAATCTAGTTTATTTCACATAAATTTCCTGAGCATCACATGTTCGAGAAAAAAAAATCATGAGCATCACATGACTCCGTACATATTTACTCACATATGAGAATTCCATCTGTATTATCTAAAATAAAAAAAAGGCGTATGATATTGGATGTTGGGGCTCCCATACCATGTCTAACTTTTACATCTACAGTTAAACATGACAAGATATGAATGCAATCTGGTGTCCTATTGTTGCATTGTTACTTCTAACTTGTCAATCTCGCAAATCAAGCTGTAAACTTGCAACCTGTAACTTGTCGAGTGATGGAACTCATACAATATATATGTGTTTGTCGTGTAAGATGTACCCTTAAAACATACATTTCCATCCTTAAGTAATGAGCTATGTGTTTTAGTTGTTAATTTGTTCTTCTTCTTCATTGTAGCATCCAGCAAAAGATGTCATTGTTGCTTGTTATCCATGGTCCTGCCGGAAACGATTCTTGAAGCCTAGAAGAAATTGTTGAATTTTTTCATGTCAAGATGTCATTGTTAAGTGTGAAATATTGTAGTGAAACGGAGGTAGTAGTACAGTCTCAGTTCTTGGTTTATACAACTCAGCATCTGTTGCGATGTGACAATCTAGCTCCTAATTTTCTTGTAATGCAACTTGAATAGTGAGATCATGATGAAAAACGGTTCCATCTTTGTGTATATATTGATTTTCATGTAGCTCTACAAAGTTTACTGCTGAGAGAATTCCATAGTTCCCCACTCAAAAAAAAAAGTATCCCATAGTTTCTTCTTTGGTTATACATATGCGAAGGGTAAGCAAAGCTCTGTATGTGTGGATTCCCTTGGGAGTAACCGAACACGTCACGTGATACCGGGATGAGGTGCAAGGGGTCAACGGGGGATTAGGTGACAGAAAGGGATCACCCAATACTCGTGGGGTTTTGTTCCATACAGGGATTGGTTCCCAAGCAACCGAACAAGCCCTCCGTGTGTTCGGTTAAAACCGGGCGGGATCGCACCCCTGCCCAATCCCTCCCAAACCCTGCCATTCGACCGGGGAAAAAATAATCTCCTCCCCACCCGTGGAAACTTTCCCGAATCGTTATCGGCAAAAAGAAAAAAAAAAAATAAGAACTCTCTCGGACACCCCCGTCTCGTGACTCGGAGGCGACGGCGGCGGCGGCGGCGCGACGACCCGGATAAGATGGCTACCCAATCCACTATCCGCTAGGTGTACTCCCCTCTCTCGTCCTGATATGGGGTCGTGGGGGCGAGGTCTTGATCTGCTAGGGTTTGAGATCTCCTTCCATGCGATTCTTGGAGAAAGTCCGCCCTGATCCACCTGGAGTTCTTGATCTGTTCATTGCCTGCTCGATTTGAATGCTTCGCCGTCGGAAATAAGGTACGAACCTAAGTCTCTCTGTCCGCTCCCCTAGTTTTTCTACGCCCTTAAAACATAGTTTGCAAAATTCGTAGCTCTTGCTCCTCCTGCAGCTAGCCGTGCCGTCCTGAAGGCAATCTGCCACAAGAACACCACCCCAATCTGTCTACTACCCAGTGGGGAATGCGAAGGAGAACATCAACAGTTCCAATATTGCATTTGTCATTAAGGCTATCTCCAAGCCAAAGTAAAAGAAAAAAAAATTCTATGTAAAAGAACAACTAAACAAGAGACGTTACCTTCAATGCGAACAGCTAGTAATAGGAGCTTGCATCTACTTCTGCACTTTATAGCGTTTCCCTGTGTGTAGATGTACTGGTGCATAATACAGCGGCCTAACCTAAATCATGGGCACATGTTTGTAATCTGAGTGCCATCATCGGGGCCTGGAGAACTTGTGGTAGAGAAAAGAAACAAACTGGCCAACACTTGAAGATATCGAGAACCTTGTCCTCAGCCTTGCCATCGATAGGTAATATAGCAAGAAATCGGTGTAGCCTTTTGTCTCTTTCGTTTCAAATCTGAATCCCATCTAGTGTGCTTGTGTACTTCTAATTTGGTGAATCTAGTAAATAGAAAACTAGTAATTAACTGGTGCAATTTTTCTTGAGTAACTGCCATAACAACACTGGTTGCAAATGTTTGTTGGTTCATCATGTCCTACAATGTTGGAATGTGAAGCATTGCTAGTTCATAATTGCTTCCTAGTTCAATATTAGTTTTATCTTTTGGCAAACATTGCATTGATTGCTTATGGGTTGGGTTGTAGGAATTCGGTGAAAATGCATAAACAGCTCACACCTTTTATGCGTCAAGGAGAAATATGCCAACCGGACCCAGCTCACACGGCGGACCTGATCAAGTGCTGCGATCCTCCGACGGACAAGGTTAATTCGTCTTATGGTTAGTTTTCCCAATCCCAGTGTCTTGGCCATTCTTTCATGTGAAGGAGCAAGCGTCGGAGCTGCTATTTACATCAGCTGTTATGCCATGGTGTGCATTATTTACGTGGTTACCAACCTCCGCATCTAGTATTCATCATATTTTCTCACATATGTAATTGGCTGCTAAGAAAAGCTCGTGGTCTGGTTACTTTCAGTGGTCTGCGGTTCCTATCTTCTTGCTATCTTTTCCTGTGAGATTCCTCTCTTGCCATCATTTTCTGAACTTGTTTATAGATCAGCCTCCAAGTATTAGCATGTCCAAGAATCTGAAATGACGCCTAATTTTTCGCAATCTAGTTTATTTCACATAAATTTCCTGAGCATCACATGTTCGAGAACAAAAAATCATGAGCATCACATGACTCCATACATATTTACTCACATATGAGAATTCCATCTGTACTATCTAAAAAAAAAAGGCGTATGATATTGGATGTTGGGGCTCCCATACCATGTCTAACTTTTACATCTACAGTTAAACATGACAAGATATGAATGCAATCTGGTGTCCTATTGTTGCATTGTTACTTCTAACTTGTCAATCTCGCAAATCAAGCTGTAAACTTGCAACCTGTAACTTGTCGAGTGATGGAACTCATACTATATATATGTGTTTGTCGTGTAAGATGTACCCTTAAAACATACATTTCCATCCTCAAGTAATGAGCTATGTGTTTTAGTTGTTAATTTGTTCTTCTTCTTCATTGTAGCATCCAGCAAAAGATGTCATTGTTGCTTGTTATCCATGGTCCTGCCGGAAACGATTCTTGAAGCCTAGAAGAACTTGTTGAATTTTTTCATGTCAAGATGTCATTGTTAAGTGTGAAATATTATAGTGAAACGGAGGTAGTAGTACAGTCTCAGTTCTTGGTTTATACAACTCAGCAACTGTTGCGATGTGACAATCTAGCTCCTAATTTTCTTGTAATGCAACTTGAATAGTGAGATCATGATGAAAAACGGTTCCATCTTTGTGTATATATTGATTTTCATGTAGCTCTACAAAGTTTACTGCTGAGAGAATTCCATAGTTCCCCACTCAAAAAAAAAAGTATCCCATAGTTTCTTCTTTGGTTATACATATGCGAAGCGTAAGCAAAGCTCTGTATGTGTGGATTCCCTTGGGAGTAACCGAACACGTCACGTGATACCGGGATGAGGTGCAAGGGGTCAACGGGGGATTAGGTGACAGAAAGGGATCACCCAATACTCGTGGGGTTTTGTTCCATACAGGGATTGGTTCCCAAGCAACCGAACAAGCCCTCCGTGTGTTCGGTTAAAACCGGGCGGGATCGCACCCCTGCCCAATCCCTCCCAAACCCTGCCATTCGACCGGGGAAAAAATAATCTCCTCCCCACCCGTGGAAACTTTCCCGAATCGTTATCGGCAAAAAGAAAATAAAAAAAAATAAGAACTCTCTCGGACACCCCCGTCTCGTGACTCGGAGGCGACGGCGGCGGCGGCGGCGCGACGACCCGGATAAGATGGCTACCCAATCCACTATCCGCTAGGTGTACTCCCCCTCTCTCGTCCTGATATGGGGTCGTGGGGGCGAGGTCTTGATCTGCTAGGGTTTGAGATCTCCTTCCATGCGATTCTTGGAGAAAGTCCGCCGTGATCCACCTGGAGTTCTTGATCTGTTCATTGCCTGCTCGATTTGAATGCTTCGCCGTCGGAAATAAGGTACGAACCTAAGTCTCTCTGTCCGCTCCCCTAGTTTTTCTACGCCCTTAAAACATAGTTTGCAAAATTCGTAGCTCTTGCTCCTCCTGCAGCTAGCCGTGCCGTCCTGAAGGCAATCTGCCACAAGAACACCACCCAATCTGTCTACTACCCAGTGGGGAATGCGAAGGAGAACATCAACAGTTCCAATATTGCATTTGTCATTAAGGCTATCTCCAAGCCAAAGTAAAAGAAAAAAAAATTCTATGTAAAAGAACAACTAAACAAGAGACGTTACCTTCAATGCGAACAGCTAGTAATAGGAGCTTGCATCTACTTCTGCACTTTATAGCGTTTCCCTGTGTGTAGATGTACTGGTGCATAATACAGCGGCCTAACCTAAATCATGGGCACATGTTTGTAATCTGAGTGCCATCATCGGGGCCTGGAGAACTTGTGGTAGAGAAAAGAAACAAACTGGCCAACACTTGAAGATATCGAGAACCTTGTCCTCAGCCTTGCCATCGATAGGTAATATAGCAAGAAATCGGTGTAGCCTTTTGTCTCTTTCGTTTCAAATCTGAATCCCATCTAGTGTGCTTGTGTACTTCTAATTTGGTGAATCTAGTAAATAGAAAACTAGTAATTAACTGGTGCAATTTTTCTTGAGTAACTGCCAATAACAACACTGGTTGCAAATGTTTGTTGGTTCATCATGTCCTACAATGTTGGAATGTGAAGCATTGCTAGTTCATAATTGCTTCCTAGTTCAATATTAGTTTTATCTTTTGGCAAACATTGCATTGATTGCTTATGGGTTGGGTTGTAGGAATTCGGTGAAAATATGCATAAACAGCTCACACCTTTTATGCGTCAAGGAGAAATATGCCAACCGGACCCAGCTCACACCGGCGGACCTGATCAAGTGCTGCGATCCTCCGACGGACAAGGTTAATTCGTCTTATGGTTAGTTTTCCCAATCCCAGTGTCTTGGCCATTCTTTCATGTGAAGGAGCAAGCGTCGGAGCTGCTATTTACATCAGCTGTTATGCCATGGTGTGCATTATTTACGTGGTTACCAACCTCCGCATCTAGTATTCATCATATTTTCTCACATATGTAATTGGCTGCTAAGAAAAGCTCGTGGTCTGGTTACTTTCAGTGGTCTGCGGTTCCTATCTTCTTGCTATCTTTTCCTGTGAGATTCCTCTCTTGCCATCATTTTCTGAACTTGTTTATAGATCAGCCTCCAAGTATTAGCATGTCCAAGAATCTGAAATGACGCCTAATTTTTCGCAATCTAGTTTATTTCACATAAATTTCCTGAGCATCACATGTTCGAGAACAAAAAATCATGAGCATCACATGACTCCATACATATTTACTCACATATGAGAATTCCATCTGTACTATCTAAAATAAAATAAAGGCGTATGATATTGGATGTTGGGGCTCCCATACCATGTCTAACTTTTACATCTACAGTTAAACATGACAAGATATGAATGCAATCTGGTGTCCTATTGTTGCATTGTTACTTCTAACTTGTCAATCTCGCAAATCAAGCTGTAAACTTGCAACCTGTAACTTGTCGAGTGATGGAACTCATACTATATATATGTGTTTGTCGTGTAAGATGTACCCTTAAAACATACATTTCCATCCTCAAGTAATGAGCTATGTGTTTTAGTTGTTAATTTGTTCTTCTTCTTCATTGTAGCATCCAGCAAAAGATGTCATTGTTGCTTGTTATCCATGGTCCTGCCGGAAACGATTCTTGAAGCCTAGAAGAAATTGTTGAATTTTTTCATGTCAAGATGTCATTGTTAAGTGTGAAATATTATAGTGAAACGGAGGTAGTAGTACAGTCTCAGTTCTTGGTTTATACAACTCAGCAACTGTTGCGATGTGACAATCTAGCTCCTAATTTTCTTGTAATGCAACTTGAATAGTGAGATCATGATGAAAAACGGTTCCATCTTTGTGTATATATTGATTTTCATGTAGCTCTACAAAGTTTACTGCTGAGAGAATTCCATAGTTCCCCACTCAAAAAAAAAAGTATCCCATAGTTTCTTCTTTGGTTATACATATGCGAAGCGTAAGCAAAGCTCTGTATGTGTGGATTCCCTTGGGAGTAACCGAACACGTCACGTGATACCGGGATGAGGTGCAAGGGGTCAACGGGGGATTAGGTGACAGAAAGGGATCACCCAATACTCGTGGGGTTTTGTTCCATACAGGGATTGGTTCCCAAGCAACCGAACAAGCCCTCGGGGAGAGGCTAGGATGGAAGGTATTGAAGGAAGAATTGCCATTGTGTTAACAAGCGGCCCGAAAACGGTGCCTCAATTATTTGATTCCCCCGCGTGAAAAGAATAGAGGCGTGATGGATCTACCACGGAATTAGAAACTTAGGAGCCTTCCCGCCTAAGCACTTTGTGTTAAAAGTTTGAACTTGTTTACTCCTCCAAAATCAAAATCAACGAGGGTCCGGTCTGTCGTGACATCCTGCGTGGGGTTGCGCGTGCGACTCGGCGGGGCGGTATGTGTTGAGCGGACGGTGGATAACCCTGTGCATTCCCGGTTTAAGCCGGTTTCTCCAGTTTTCATAAACCAGACCGGTTGTCACGATTTGAGCTGGTTTGAGCTGGTTTAAATTGTTTAGATAGGACGTGAAACTACGGTGTGGTCCGGGCTGGTTACACGGTGTAAACGGTTTGGCACCGGTGTGCTGATCCCGTAGCTTGCAGCCGTTTCCGCACTGGTTGCCTGATCCCGTAGCTTGGCAGATCACCATCGGCAATGGCGGCGCCTACATCGTCTTCTCCCCCAGCCACTGACGTCGCCGTCGAATTCGACACGCTAATGGACAACGTCCAAGGAACCACGTGGGCGCCGATCTCGGGACCATGGTGTCCGCCTCCATGGCCACGTGAGCTTGACTTGGCCGGGGTCGAGCTCACCAGCGGGAAGACCATCTACGCCTGGATCCAGTACTCGCCGGCCAGCTCAGTTGATGCCGCGAGAGCCCCTGCCCCATTCGGCTGCGAGGAATCATGTCGCCACGCCGCACCCTCACCAGCACGTGGCCGTAGCCGGCGCCGCGGCGGCAGGGACATTCGCGGCGGCGTCCTTCGCGGGGCTCGCGTGCCGAGCGAAAGCCACGAAGCGGGACGCGTCTGCCTTGGCCATTAAGCGCGACAGCCTCGTCGGCCTTGGCCACGAGCGACGGCGGCGAACGCCACGAAGCGGGACGCGTCGGCCTTGGCCACGAGCGACGGCGGCCATGGCGCCATGCGGGCTACAACGCGTACCGCGTCATGGGCAACGGCGCGTTCGGCGTGGTCTACAAGGGCATTGTTCTCGACATGGGCGCCATGGTGACCGTGAAGCGAGCAACGAGTGCGACCGCCGCGTCATTCACCGCGACGTCAAGTCCAGCAACGTCATGCTCGACAAGGTGTACCGTGCGCGCCTCGGCGACTTCGGCCTCGCGCGACATGCCGTGCACGGCGGGTCGCCGGACGCCACGGCCGCGGCCGGCACAATGGGGTACCAGCTACCGGAGTACATGCTCACCAGCTGCTGACTGCAGTGTGACTACCAGCGCCTGCATCGCCATGGATCATCGCGGGAAGGATTGGCGCAAGATCCTCCGTGATAATAGGATCAGGCGTGATACGGTTTGGCCGGTTTCGTTGGTCCAAACCCGTCTCAACCCAGCGCAATTTTTTTTCTTACAGATTCAATAGGGAGACCAAGCCAACCCGACGTAAACCGCTGAGCAGGTTCGGTGCGGTTTGGTTTAGCCGGTTTGAGACCAAACTGTGCACAGATTGAACGGTGGATCTCTGGCCAGTGGCGAGCTGGTCTTCTCTCCGGCCACGTAGAGGTAACGAACCGAACCTTGCCGCGGCTTGTTCTTCTGATACGACAACGATGGGAAGAGTCCCCAAGTAATTACGTACTCCCTCCGTCTCAACGATGGGAAGAAGTCCATGGATCTCTTTCAGATCGGCCCAGCTAGCTGTGAGGAGAAATTAAGTACTACTACAAAAATAGGTAGAAATCCGCCGTGAAAGGAAGGAAACAAAATTAAGGATGGGTAGTGTGGTAGTACGTGTTTGATTGGATATCGGTGGTGGTCGTCTTGTGGATCTTGGCCCGATCCCGATCCCTCCATTCTCTCTCGAGATTCTGCGCGAGAGAGAAAAAATTAGGTTGCAGATTAAAGAGGCGTTTAGTTTGTTGTGGTAATTAGAAGAGAGAGAAGAAATTAAGGAGACGTGATTTGTTTTGGACCATGCATCATCTCTTGGAGGCGTGATTCCTGCGCGAGAGAGAGAGAAAAAATACGTATAGCAGATTTTTTTTTTTTTTTTTGCGTGGATACGTATAGCAGATTAAAGAGGCGTGATGGATAGCTGTATTGTCCCTTCATGTGAAAGAGGTGTGAAGTACGTACTGGTGTTTCTTTGGTTCCGGCTCTCCTCCATCCGCGTCCCTCTGGAAGGATCACTACTGAATCCGTTTGATCGGGGGGAGCCATACATGCATGTCCGATTCCCCCCGGTCTCGGCTTTCAAGTACGAATACTACATGCATCAACCACGGTTTGAGTCCGTTTTCAACCGGGCCATACTAATCGGACTCGGCATACCCCCCGTCAATATAAGCAAAGGAATCACTACATACGTTCATTGCAAAGCAAGCTCTCGAGGGAGGAGCTACCAACCACAACATTAGAGCCCCCAAGTCCATATAAGCCGTGCGGATGCAATAAGCAACCAAGCAACAGGTAGTGTAGGAACGAAGCCATCGAACAAGACCCCTAGAGCAAAAATCTGCCGGTCGATCAATCGAGGATGCGCATGGAGGAGCAGCCGTCCCGGCAGCAGCACGGCTGGTCCTTGCAGCTGCGGAGCGGCCAGGAGATGAGGCTAACCCCGCCCAAGGACGCCAGCGAGCCCCTCTGCGTCACCGAAGTCTTCCTCGTCGACGACCCGGACAGCGCCGCCGCCGGCCAGGTCGTCGTAGCCGCCTTCGTCGAGATCGGCATGCGGAACCTCATGCTCGGGGCGCTGACGTCGGAGGCGCGCCACGTGGTGCTGCAGACCCCTGTGGTACTGGACGAGGAGTTCTGCTTTTACCTGATGCAGCCGGCATGCGACCACGGCGCCGACCCCGACGCGGTCGTCGTCCAGTTCCAAGGTTACGCCATGCCGTCTGCGGAGACGGAGGAGGACGACGAAGAGGATTACGATGGCAGAATCGACGAGGAGGGCAGCGAGGACCAAGAAGAGGACGACGATTACAGAATCGACGAGGAGGAGGAGGTGAGCGACGGCGACGCGGACGGAGAATCGGCGGCTACGACGAAGAGCGGCGATATGGCAGTGCGCCGTCGCCGCCGCAGGAGTTTCGTTAGCGAGGACGAGGCGCGGTCCTTTGGAGCGCCGGGGCTCGCCTTGGGCACGGAGCGCGCGCGATGGGTCACGCCTGAAGCAGCGATCTTGGGAATCTTTGTGGTCGTCTATCTGGCGATGGTCGCACTGTACTTGTACGGGTGATGATGAACTGCGCCGTGCTTTGAAGATGTGATTGATTGTAGCAACAAGACCATTGTGTTGAATCGAAGAGGAATTTGTATGTTCGATTGTGCATTTCTATAGTCAAAAAAAATAAAATCTTGCGTATCGATTGTGCATTTCGATTGTAGCAACAGGTCAGTGAACTACACACGTCGTTCCTCCAGGATGGATCCCTTAGTCGTAGCTTGGGACCATGATTACAGTTTTTGCGTCGTGTGCCGGCCGGCCGCAGGGTTGTTCTGGCGCCGATGACCCGGTGCCAGTCGTCCGGGAACCTTGCCGGGGCGTGCTCCTCATCGCGGAGTCCAACGCCGTGTGACCGTGTCCGAGACCGCGCGGGGCTACCCGAACGCGCCCGGGCTGTGGAGCGAGGAGCTGCTGGCGGCATGGAACCCGGTGGTTGAGGCCGTGCACGCCAAGGAGGCCGTCTTCTTCTGCCAGATATGGCACACCGGCCGCGTCTCGCTCTCGCCCACAGGTGCGTGCCTGAGCCCTGGTGTCGAGCACGAACAAGCAAGTTACGCCTCAGGTCTGCCGCGACGACGGCACCGTCCTGTAGTTTGCGGCGCCTCGAAGACTGGAAACAGAGGAGATACCCCACATCGTCGACGACTTCCGGACGCGCTTGGGCTGCTCGTCGCCGACTACGTGGACTGCGTCGACTCCGACCCGGATGCGCCCGCGTCATGAACGGGCTTGGCGTCCTCTACTGCCGTGTGCCATGTGATCGAGCCGCGGATGTGCGTCAACGAGAAGGACGCCAGCCTACTGATGATCCCGCGCCACCTGCTGCCGTTCAGGAAGGCGTTCAAGGGCACGTTCATGGTGAATGGAGGGTACGCCGACAGGGAAGAAGGGGACGACGCAGCTGACCGATCGATGCACGATGTTTACAGAGATCACATGAGCGGCGAACGAGAAGTCTGTCACTGACCGATCGATCTACGATGTTTACAGACTGTCAGCCAGCTCTTACCTAGCTCATAGAAGAGCTCGCCGACGTTCTGCGCCGTCTTGGCCGACGTCTCCACGAAGAAGAGGCCGTTTCGTTCCGTCGTACTCCAGTGCTGCCTGCCGTCAAAGAAGAACAGAGATGATGGGGTTGACAGATGCAGCACCGAGGCTCTGAATTTTCGTTTTTTTTTCTTTTCCCCTGCAGACATGTCGGGAATTCAGCATGTACCTGTGTCCCCACCTTCATCTTCTCTTTTAAATCAACCTTGTTGCCCACTAACGCCATCACCAGAGACCAGATGCGGATTCCCTGTTTGGACATGCACATGATCTTAGGCTTAGCACTGAAATCCAGTTGAATTACGGGATGCGATGACAGTTTCAGAGACGAGAAGCAGAGTTCTTGTGGCCAAACTGAAGCGGTAGAACGATGGAAATACATAAACGTGACGTGTTCTTGGCTTCTTTCTTACCTTCTCTCTTGGAACTCAGCCACCCACTGCTTTGCACGGATGTATGCTGGCGCACACGCACATATTGAAGAAAAATTAACGATCGAACAAAAGGCAGAGTAGCAGGATCAACTTCAATTTTTCCACCATCGAACACGACCAATCCATCCGGCAAAACCATGTCTGTCTTTTGTTTTTAGATAAACAGGGGCGAAACCCGGCTCCATTTTATACAAAACGAAACCGCAAGTCCAAATACAACCTAGGAGTTCAACAGGGAGAAATGCTACGCTAAGGCCTAGTTTGGCAGCTCCGTATTTTCTAAAATAAAGTATTGTGATAATGAAGTATCCAAGTGCCGGGCACAGTAATACTTCAGTTTCCTCATACTGCAGTATTTCATCGTTTTAGCAAAAATTGTGTAGCGTTTGGCAAGTGATGTTTAGCGATTGCTTTGACCGAGTGCATATAGTATTTGCCTTTGACCTTAGTTCTATGCATGGCTTTGCGTCCATGGTTGTGCATGAGTTTTTCAGCTTCCACTAAGTAACACACCTATTAATGATGCTTCTAATCAACAACGTTATGTGAAATCTTACTTCTAGTACTCACGACAAATTCTGTGTTGCAACTTCATGTTATCATAGTATCAGACACTCAGGTCCAGCGCACGGCAAAGGACTTGAGATGCATCAGTGTAGGACAATGATAAATTGATAATGCTCTCAGCAAAGGACTTGAGATGCATCGGTGTAGCACAATGGACTAGATACTATGAGGCAAAAATGAATATGAGGTTTCAAAGTCAACATGAACGATGTGTGCATGCATGTTTCCTGTTAGGCTGTGGCTCTTGGAGTGTGCTGCGGCTATGGCTTCATGTATTTCTCCGGCAACGCCCAGACGTGAAGTCCGGCGTCCGGGTCATCCGATGGCATAGATTTGGTCAGCTAGCAATAATCAATCAAACACATATGCACCAGGACGTGAAACTTAATCTGGGATTTGATAGAATATCCAAAAGGACCGACTAGCATAAGCTTGAGCCACAGGGATAAGATAACAGATCATACCTTGATCTGAGGATGAAGCCATCAACCTTGCTTGATCTAAACCACCTAGATAAACACCCAGAGATGTTCAGATGGTTGGGATGAGTCCTTCCCAGTGCTCCAGCAACAGGCTCGATCAGTAGCCTCTGTTCTTGAGGGAAAAGGGAGAGAGAGTGAGAGATGCAAGGGCAATAGCCAGGAAAAATCACCCCATCATCATCTCTTCCCTTCCTTATAAATATTGTACTGTGCACTGGGGGACCCACACCATTGACCTTAGAGTATTAATGTTCCTGATCAGAACATGTGTGAGCATGTTGACTTTAACGATCAACATCCCAACATTCTCCCTCTTGATCGTAAAACTTTAAACTTTATAAATTCACTTTTCAACAAGGTAATGCATTAAGACGAAAAGGTTTCACCTCATATCGAAATGAAACTCCTTAAACTTTATGAGCCTCATAAACTTTATTCTCATCATACATCTATTATATACTAAAAGCAATATACGGTTGTCAAATAGAGCCACCGTATGAAGCCACATCATCTAAATTATTTTTGATAGTTAGATCAAAAATATATGACCAAGATTTAACAAAAGATTAATAGTTACGTAACCGAGTAATCTGTTTGACACGGGACATTTGTATGTTTGTAGCGTGTTAAGGTAATCTCTCCGCCGAAAAAAAAGACAACACGTTACACCATGCATTGTGCTTAATTAATAACCCGTGCACTCTGTCTTGTATCCAATAACACGATCACGAGGAGAATTCTCCTTACAAAGGATATGAGTAAACCCTACGCTCCCAAATACTCTATGAGATTGGTATAATTCCGTGATGGCGGGGTCGGCCGCCGGTGAAAGTGGCTGGTTTGTGGCGTGCAGGTAAAGGGCGAACGACTATCGGGTCCTGCCGTTGCAGCGGGCCGACGTGCAGGTTGTGGCGATCTGCGCTACAGGCTTCCATGTCCATTCACGATGGGCGATCTGAACCTGTTCGTAACTGGCTGTGGCGGCGTTTGAGATTAAGATCGATCCAAACGAGGAGCCAGTTCCGGTATTGGGATAGAGCTGAGCAGTTCGGCCGATGCATTTTTTATCCATCGCTCGCTGCTGTCTCTTTCGTACACAGGGCTAGGCTGCAGTAGTATTCCGGGGTCCCCTCTGCCTACATGGGACGCATATGCAATTCTCCATGGTAAGTACAACTGATATTTCTGTATGGCATCGATTGTTTAATTCTGTTTGATTCCTTAAAAGCACACACAGACAAGAATGGTCCATTAATTCAGTCCCATGTATAGCTAGCTGATCAACTGAAGAATACTATCTGGTCTCTATTGCACGACTCTCCAATGCATAGTTAGGAACACGTTACCACAATGCGCTGGTGCATATATATATAGATGGTTAGAGTTTGTGTCCAATATGCGTATAAATTGCAGTTGAATTTATATTACACTGCAATTAGGTTACGGGTTCTCAATCGAAACATTTATAACCTTGGCCTAATATATAAAAGCACCGGCGATAGCCAAATAGACTAGACAAAAAGCTATTTTAGACATAACATCAATTAGAGAATGGTCTGGCACCTGTGGCAGGGGCGCTTGGACCGACGTGGCGTCCGTTATCTGATGCGTCTATATACTGAGGTGGGGTTGTCATCGACGATACTTTGATTGGTACATGGCGAGGAGCGCCAGTTAAGCATATGCCCCACAGATGTAGGTCTTAAATACCAAACTACGTCACCAAACCGTTGTCTCCCCCGTCTAATTTCTGCAGTGATCTAACTACGTAAATTTATAACGTAGGTTTTATTTTCAATTGTAGTGTAAGTTACGGTATCATGGTATAGTGCAAGCCACGACAGGTTCAACCTCACAAAGTAGACTTGGAAATAATTTTCTCTTAGTTCAGAACATATGAGTTTAATATTTCATATTGAATTTTTCATTACCCCTGTGTATTTAAAGGGATCTCAATACTTAGATCTCATGGTTTTTAGTCTATTTAAAAAACTCAGTTGAGAAATATTGGAAATATTTTCCTAAGCGTCGTTTGACAGTCACTTTCCATCTTTTTTATATATCTCGGATGAATGATGTATTCTCCATTTGCGGTTCAAGTTGGAGACACTGTGCAAATCTGTAGGTGCATATTATAAGATTTTTTTGTATATATATATATATATATGTATATATATAGACACCCTATTCAGCACCCTGGGTGTAAAACACTTATTTTGCGCCCACAATTTTTTTTTATGTTCTCAAGTCAAAAATTTATGTTACATATGCAATTATTTATGTTCATGTTTGATACATAAGAGAATACCCGACATAAAAATGAAAAAATATGAGTCATAGCAACATAAAAGTCATAAAAACAACATAAAAACGTGTATTTTTTTTTTTTTTTTGTAGCATCACGTAAATAAAAGGTTTATGTCATGTATATACTTTCTTACGTTCTACTCGACATAAGGAATACGGCAAAATTTACGTGACGTAAAAAATCATGCACGGTTCAAAAGATACAAGGTGTGTGTAGAATAACTATTCTACACCCTGGGTGCTACTATCTGACAATCACTTCTCAAATAAGTACTACATATAGATTAGAAACAAAAAAAGGCGAAAAAATATGAGTAATGCATGAGAAAAAATGACAGGGCCAAAATGAAACCGATTCCATGAACTATGGAATCAGAATACAATTCGGTGCAAAGCATCCACTTAGATATTTTAAGTCGATGAAGAGCCAAGGAAACACATGGGAGAGACAGAGATGGAGTGCGGGAGGGAGATACAAAATAAGGTTGTTTTAGAAGAGGGCTATTTTGAAGAAGCCATCAGAATATTTTTTTTCTCTTCGACATCGCTCTTAGACTTTCATCCAGTTGAGTAATTCATTCGTAGAATTATTATTACAAAGATGTTTTGTATGAAAATATAAATATTAAAAAAATCTCACATATATCGCTTTAAACTCCGTTTAAAAGAGGAAAATGAGTTAGAAAATGTATTTTTAAATAACCTTTCCGGAAAAATTAAGGAAAACTATTTGTAATAAAACATTAAGATGGTACGGGACGGCTGGGCATTATTTGGTGTTTCCATGATCGAGTTGAAGATGCATGAAAAACTCTATGCTTAATTAATAAAATTATGGGGACAATGTAATTCAAACATGCGTGTACAACTTATGTAACACACAACATGTGAGTGAGAACACAAAAGTATAAAATTGTGGAGTAGGGCACAGAAAAATAATAATATATTTATATTTTTTTGCTTTGACCGTCCATATGGAAAACACATAGTGTCATATTTTCATGACCGTGCATTAGAAATAATAAATTTTAAATGTACTCAAATATCGGCAAATTTACTCCTTGGAGAATGTATGCATGTGTAAAAGCCATGTTTGTGCAAAAGATGGCGTCAGTGTGAGGAAGGGTATTTATGAAAAAGACAAAAAAATGTCTTAAAATTTTAGTTGGTTTTATAATAAATATTGATATATAGTTTTGTAATAATCACTCTAAAAATTAATTTTTTCATCCTTTAGTTACAAAAATCTTTCTAAAATATGTTTCAAAGTGAGAGTAAAACGTCGGGATTCAAGTCCGGGGATAGTTGGAAGAGAGTAAAATCAAAATAGCAGTATTACTACTTATATAGAGAAGAAGAATGTAAACATATACATGTGCTTATAGGATGAAACAGTTTTCCTCCCAGGCTTAGATGTGTTATTCGTTTCAGAGGAAACTTGAATTTCTGAAGTGTTAAAAGGAAAAATATCAATTCAAAACGTATGATAATATTTTTTGGATTACACTAGGAAAGTGCCCGTGCGTTTTTACATAATGGTAAATATGTAGGTTTTATTTTGCATATCTTAGAAATGCCACAAATTAAATTGATTCAAAATACTTCCAAAACATGAACCTAACATGACATTTGCACCACCTATAAACTCTTATGATTTAAATTCCATGTTATCGAAATCTTTGAACCCACAAATTTATTCCTTAAACATGTTTAACACACTAAAGATGATGCCCTCGCATTTGCGAGGGCCACCTTGCAAGTTACATTAATTTACATAATACTTTACATAAGCATCATAACATCATAGACTCATCCTTTGATGTAATAGTACACCAAGACAATAGATTACAACAGTCAATTAAGTACTACTGAACCAATTGGCTATGGTTCCCATCTAATCTCGGAATGAGCCTTTTGGGGAGATGGTGTTTCATTGGTCCCAACATTACCAGGATCAAAAGCTTTCAACCAAACACAAGCCGGCAACATGCTCTTTGAAAACACTGGGTGATAAGCCTTTCGTGAGCGGATCCGCTAACATCAACCTAGTACTTATGTACTTGACGTCAATTGTCTTATCCTGGATTCTATCTTTCACAACATGATACTTTATATCAATGTGTTTGGCAGCACCACTTGATTTGTTGTTACTCGAATAGATTACTGCGGGTTGATTATCGCAGTAAAGAGTGAGTGGCTTGCAAATGCTGTCAATGACTCTGAGTCCCGGGATAAAATTCTTCAGCCATACTGCCTGCCCGGTAGCCTCATAACATGCCACAAATTCTGCATGCATTGTTGATGATGCAGTGGCAGTCTGTTTGGAGCTTTTCCATGAAATAGCTCCTTTTGCGAGGGTGAAATATATCCTGAAGTGGATTTCTTAGTGTCAACACACCCTGCAAAATCAGCATCTGAATAACCCACAACTTCGAGGTTATCAGATTTCTTATAAGTGAGCATGAGGCCTTTAGTTCCTTGCAAATAACACAAGACCTTCTAGTGGTCCAAACCTGGATTAGACTGATATCTGCCAAGCATCCCGGTCACGAATGCTAAATTAGGGCGAGTGCACACTTGTGCATACATAATGCTTCCAACAATGGATGCATAAGGAATTGACTTCATCTGCGCAGATTCATAATCATTTCTAGGACACTGAAAAGTCCCAAATTTATCGCCCTTAACAATAGGAGCAGGCGAGGCTGAGCACTTATACATGTTGTACTTTTTCAGTACCTTCTCAATATATGCTCTCTAACATAGCCCCAGGATCCCTTTGGATCTATCTCGGTGAATTTCAATTCCTAAGCCATAAGCTGCTTCACCAAGATCCTTCATATCAAAACTAGAGGATAGAAACCTCTTAGTTTCCAGCAACATGTTTTTATCACTGCTGGCTAGAAGTATGTCATCAACATACAGTATCAGGAAGATAAACTTACTCCCCCTGAACTTAACATAAACACAATTGTCCACTTTATTCTCTTCAAAACCAAATTTCCTTATGACTTGATCAAACTTAAAATACCACTGTCGTGATGCTTGATTCAAGCCATAGATGGATTTCTTACGATGACATCCCAAATGTTCTTTTCCTTCCACAACAAAACCTTTCCGTTGTGCCATGAGAACATCCTCATATAAGTCTCCATTTAGGAATGATGTTTTAACATCCATCTGATGCAGCTCTAAATCATAATGAGCCACAAGTGCCATCATAATTCTGAAGGAATCTTTAGAAGAGACAGGTGAAAAGGTCTCATTATAATCAATCCCTTCACTAGTAGAGAAGTGCCTTTCTATGGAACAAATTCTGTGGCGCATGGCTTCTTGGTGCGCCACAGAAATATATTTTTGTGGCGCACGGGTGGACATGCGCCACAGAAAAGAGGCATTCTGTAGCGCACGGGACCGTGGTGCGCCACAGAAAATAGGAATTCTGTGGCGCACGGGATAGGGGTGCGCCACAGAAATAAGCTGGGGGCCCACACCATGGTGCTTAGTGCGCCACAGAAATATGACATTTCTGTGGCGCACCACTGCCAGGTGCGCCACAGAATTCCCATCCGAAAAAATTCTGTCCACACGCACCAACTCCACCCCCCCCCCCGGGAACGCCTTTTCTAGTTTTTGACGGAAGAGTTGGCGGTCTAAAAAGCATCAAAAAATAAATCCCTTATAGATGCACGGAGAGTTTAATGTCTACTTTTTTATCAAATTTTGAAATATGAATTTCGACTTTCTGAGCAAAAGTTCGTTAAAAAAAGTAAAATGGGCATAATTTTTGCATACGATGTCGAAAAAAAATGATCAAGATATTAAAAAAAACTAGAGAGAAAAAGAAACCCAACCTCACTCGCCTTCGGCCTGTGAGATTTTTTTTGAATCGCCAAATTCCAAAAGGAACAAAAGTTACGACAGTTTTAAGATTTTGACTAGAAAATTAAAAAAAAAGAAAAAAAATTCTGTGGTGCACCCCTTCATTTGGTGCGCCACAGAATTGTGGAGGCAGGATTCGAAAATCCTGCCTCCTCCCCTCCTCTTCTTCCTCTTCTACCCTCCTCCCCTCCTCTTCTTCTCTTCTCCCCTCCACTTCTCCTCCACTTCTCATCTTCTACCTCTCCACTTCTCTCCACTTCTCTCCTCTCCTCCACCTACTACTCCACCTCTCCTCCTCCACCACCACCACCACCACCTCTCCTCCTCCTCCTCCACCACCACCACCTCTCCTCCTCCTCCTCCTCCACCACCACCACCTCCGGCGAGCTCCTCCTCCTCCTCCACCACCTCCACCACCACCACCACCTCCGGCGAGCTCCTCCTCCTCCTCCACCACCACCTCTCCTCCTCCTCCTTCTCCTCCTCCACCACCACCTCTCCTCCTCCTCATCCTCCACCACCACCACCACCACCACCACCACCACCTCCGGCGAACTTCTCGTTCTCCTCCCCACCAACTCCAGTGACCCCCATCCTCCACCCACCAACTTCGGCGAGCATCCGACGAGATCCGACGAAATATCGAAATTTCGAAAAATTCCCGCGGCCAGATCTGGCCGCCTTTTTTTTGAAATTCAAAAAAAAAAAAATCTGTGGCGCACCCCCCCTTGGTGCGCCACAGAATTGCAAATTTCGGTGGCGCACGGCTGAGGTGCGCCACAGAATTGACATTTCTGTGGCGCACGGCCACGGTGCGCCACAGAAATAATTTTTATGGCGTGTATTCTGTGGCGCACCCATCTGGCCCCTTGGTGCGCCACAGAATGCCAAAATGGTGCGCCACAGAATGGCATTTTTCTACTAGTGCTTCAATTTGAGTAAATCCTTTTGCCACCAATCTTGCCTTGAACCTTTCGATATCACCCTTGGAGTTACGTTTGGTCTTATAGACCCATTTACATCCAACAAATTTAGCTCCTTTTTGGGATTTCTACTAAGTCCCATACTTCATTAGTGCTCATGGACTTCATTTCATCTTTCATAGCATTAAGCCATTCAGACGAAAATTCACTTTGCATGGCTTCTTTAAATGAGGTAGGATCATTATTCAACATTGATTCATTCATATCCTCACTCGTATAGGTGACATAATCATCAGGAATAGAAGACCTCCTAGTCCGTTGTGACCTTCTGAGAGGTTCATTATTTGGCACTTCATCAATAATTTGAGGCTGCTCAATGTCTTCAACAATAACATCATCAGGTGTGACATCTGAAATAGCCACAGGATTTTCAGCAGGAGTTGCTCTAAGATCCCTCTCAACAGGAGGTGCAACTTCAGTAGACACCGTGAGAACTGGTTCTTGAATTATTGGAACTGGGAAAAATTCCCGGCTTTCTTCCAATATTATTTCCCGAGGTGTCATACTCCCCCTCATCATTTCATTTTCCAAGAACACGGCCTGTCTTGTTTCAACAAACTTTGTTGCTTGATTTGGACAATAGAACCGATATGCTTTAGATTTGTCAGGATAACCAATAAAATGGCAACTGACTGTCTTGGGGTCTAACTTTCCCATAACCGGATTAAAAATCCTTGCTTCAGCAGGACAGCCCCATACATGAAAATAATTCACATTCGGTTTTCTCCCAGTCCATAATTCATACGGTGTTTTAGGCACCGATTTACTGG